>JAEMWC010000650.1:85000-95000 GCA_016490735.1 Pachyseris speciosa
TTATTATAAGAGAGGCTCGCAAAGTATCATTGTCTATCAGCTTATAAATCGCTTTTATGAAAACATTGATACAAACAAATCTATTCAGAAAATGACAATCAGAAATTTATTTGGGTCTCCTTTTAAGACTGAACGTAACGAAAGTTTAGAGCTCCAACACAAACAGCACTACCCTAACGAAAAATGTTGAACGCCGCGAACGTGAAGTTGTACAGGCCCGCAAATAATCCCAGGACCGGAACTGATCTTAAGAAATGATACCGCAAAAACTCAGGATGGCGTGGACTCCATAAAAAGTCCACGGATATACGAGGAAAGACAAAATCCTCCGGAATAAAAGCATCAATAAAAAACCGGTAAACATACTGTGCCAGATAACAAAATTAACATGGTAATATATAATTTTTGGGAAACAATTCGTTCTTGCTTCTGAAGATTTTAAAATTCTGTTTCAGAAATTTTAGATAAGATACTAAACTATTTAAAGGAAATTGGTTTCTCCCTTTGACCGGAACCCATTCGACAGGCCAACGTATGATTGATGCTTGGATTTACTTGGAGGTGGGAATTCTTCATGCGTGAGAACAAAGCAAAAAATACTGTCGTGCAAAAGGGCCGAAACAGCTATATGGTACTGAGAAAACGTAAAGCTTGTGGGATGTGGCTGCAGTGACAAGGATACTTCACAAATTAACGTGATCAAGTAAGCTGAAGCCACTCTAAGGGCACTAAGGCCACAAGGTAGCGGGCATTACTCCTTAAATCTACCAAAGCAAAGATTGAACTCAAGCATTAGCAGCCATGGACAGCTGTTTCCGCCTTGTTAGGCCTCATCAGCATGGCATAGCTAATGCTCGGGCTCGAGTACCCACATATCAATAAAACAAGCAATGAAAACGTAAAGCTTGTGGGATGTGGCTGGAGTGACAAGGATAATTCACAAATTAATGTGATTAAGTAAGCTGAAGCCACTCTAAGGGCACTATGGCAACAACGTAGCGGGCATTACCCTATTAAATCTACCAAAGCAAAGATTGAGCCCAAGCATTAGCAGCCATGGACAGCTGTGTCGGCCTTGTTAGGCCTCATCAGTATGGCATAGCTAATGCTCAGGCTCAAGTACACCCATATCAATAAAACAAGCAATGAAAACTTAAAGCTTGTGGGATGTGGCTGGAGTGACAAGGATACTTCACAAATTAATGTGATCAAGTAAGCTGAAGCCACTCTAAAGGCACTAAGGCCACAAGGTAGCGGGAATTATATGGTACTGAGAACCTATCTGAGTTTCTGTTAGACTACAAACAGTCCCTCTTTGCCCTTATACTTAAAACACCTCATTTTAGACCAATTTCGATATATTAAAAATTTTAGATTGGCTTCGAGCTTTAGGGAAAAAAAGAAACTGATTATTCATCTGTAAACCTCAACTGTCATTTCTTTTGGTTTATTTCCCTACGCCTCATAGCACTGCAAATGTAGAATTTTAACATTTCGAAATCGGTCTATTTTTTGAAATGATTTTCAAAAACTTTAAAAATTCAATTCAATTTCAATCTTCTCCTTTCTTTTTTTTTAAGAATTTGTAAAAGTCATAAGTGCCTAATCTTTAAAGTTCACAAAAACAAACAAACCAAAACAACAATTTCAGTGGACTTAGCAATATCGTGGTAAATTTGTCAGTAAAAGATCTGTCTCGGCTGTTTTTTAGTTGTACTGTTAAAAGTTACTCCTTATGAAAAATGATTGAGGAGAGTCGCATAAATCGTACACATTTTAGGTGTTGTAATCGTAGCAGAAAAATATATATGTATTTTTTTTATTTAAACAATTTTTTTTTTCGGCATTTGCTCTAAGAGCGCATAGTGCTCGTCAAGAAAGCTTTAACGCCTTTTACATTATTATTATTATTATTATTATTATTATTTGAACATCACGGTCAAAGAGACAACAACAACTACAACAAACGGAAAATAAAACAATGAAATAAAAACTAAAATAAATACCTAAACAAATAAATAGATAAATTCGATCAAGAGAAACGATTTGTTTGGGAGATAAAAGACTGAACAGCATAAAACAAGTTCACACCAGGAAGTTCACACAAGTTAATACCAGGAATGACTCCATTTACAAAGCCAATCAATTTTTTCATTCTTATTAGATGCAGCGGAGAGCCATCTATCCCCCAACAAGTGTGCAGCGGAGGCAAACAGTATTTCGAGCAGAGAAAGCAAAACTCGGACAAAACAGGAAGTAGTGTTTGGCATCTTCGACAGGTGCGTCGCACAGAGCACAAGCAGAAGAAACAGAGCAATTCCTCTCAAAAGATCATAATTTACAGCGCTAAAATTAAGCCTTAAGCGAGTACATGTATGAAAATTTGACGCTGCACGATCCCCTGTAAAAAATAAATAATCGCAAGTTGGAAATTTCATAAACTTCGAAACATTCTTGAAACTGCTAAGAGAGAAAGACACGGGCGAACCTCGGAGGGACTATTCCACAATTGCGTTGTTGAAAAAAGAAAGGATCTCAGTATGCCTTTCAGTTCGGACATAAGGTAAACAGAGATAATTTTCCTGAGCGAAGGATATAGCATGACCTATCACTGACGAAAACAGGACAAAGATTAGATAAATAGCTAGGGGCTAACTTCTTAACCATCTTGTACATTAAGAAGAGTTTATGCATTTTTCCCCTTTTGCTAAGCTCAACTCATGAAACATCCCTTAAAAGGCTAACCCTGATTGTTCCTTTTATGGCACCTGTAACAAGCCTAGCACTCTCAATTTGTAAGCTTTCCAACAGATTGCTGTCAGATTCAGAGCAACCATCCCACACAACATCAGCATATTCTAGAGATAAACGCACCAGAGATTTAGATAACACCTCAAGTGATTAACGGCTCAATCGATATTTCAAGGGTTTAAGAAGATGTAATTTTTTAGAGGCCTTTTCCTGTATCTTTAAAATGTGTGCTCGCCAAGACAAATTAGGCGACAACGTCAAACCAATATGTTCATGAACTGCTAAATCGTCGATTGAGACACCATTCATTATCAATAAGGGGTGATCCGGCTTATCTCTCTTAGACGAGAAAATCATCGACTTAGTCTTAGCTGCATTCATCAACCATCGGTTGCCCGAAGAAGATATCGATGCCAAATCATGATCCAGTCTAGTAACACAAACACCTGGTGTATGAACTTCATCTAACAAAAGGCAGTTATCATCTGCAAATAAAAAACAATTAGAACCGACAAAGGTTGGTCAATCATTAATGTATACATAAGAAACAGCAACGGGCCAAGGACTGACCCCTGAGGGACGCCGGCCACAATATTACGCCAATGAGAATGAACGCCTTCGATAGCCGCCCTTTGTTTTCGCGAACCAATTCATCAGGTTACCCTCAACTTCGATACTACTTAATTTAGCTAAAAGACTACGATGCCACACTCTATCAAAAGCCTTCGATATGTCGAGAAATACTGCCCTAATTTCTTTGCCCCTTCTCAAGGGCTTCATAAATTTTGTGAACGATGTAGACTAGTTGTATTACAGTAGAATCACCGGGGCAAAAACCACTTTGAAAATTAAAAGAAACCAATGGTATCAAGAAAACTATAAAGACGTAAAAAAAAAAAAACTTTCTCGCAAATTTTTGATAAGCACGATGAGAGAAAAACAGGAGGTGATTAGTTTTCAGCTGCTGATTTGCACTTCTTCGCGTCGCTTTTAATTTTATCGTTTTGGCGCCAAATTTTAAACGCGGATGGTCTGAGGACTACTTAGCCCCCTCTGTATAAATACGGCATCACTTGCTAAAGCGCTCGCCTTTCCAACTTTGGGACGGACATAAAGCGTTATGCCGGTGGCCGAGCGTTTCAATGAGCGGAATACCCCACAGAATTGTAACTTTGTCACTCGGTAGGTCATTTATAGGTCATTTCAGTCATTTCAGTATCTTTTTCTTGTATTTTCTTGCAGTTTGACTGTGTAATTGTTACAACTGAGTTCAAGAATAAACCGATATCCGTACAATTGACAGTAACCTTCAATAATTCACATTAATTCAATTCACATTACGGGGGCACTCATAGTTTCTTCAGTAATTGTAAACTGCACAAGCAGTCTGGTAAAAGTCCCCCGGCCAGTATCGTAGTAAATAATTAGCCCTGAAAAGCCCTGACTGGGAGTGGATAAGTATCTGTATCTGTAATAGAGTAGTGCTTCAAACCGTAAGTGCGAAAAAGTCAAACTGAATTCTTCCAACTGAAGGTTGCACTTCGCCAACAAGATCGTGAAGGACAGTATCGCCTCAACCGACAAATCGTGGAATCAGTTACTTCTCATTTTCCAGAACAAACGACTGCCAGAAACCGAGCGACGGACTGTTCTTGAAAATATTTCAGTTATTCACACTTTCGGTTAAAGCACAGGAATTTCACAACTTCACAAACTCTACATCAAAGATCGGGTACAAGGAAGCAAATCGTCGAGGAAGTATCCAGACCAGTTCTATTTGTCGAACATTTTCAGTTAATTCCAAGTACTTTCCATTCATTGCGTAAAGGAACCTTATTTACATAAGGTGAGATTATTCAAATTTATTGACAATGCCGCCAAAAGTTGATGTGAAATATCTCGAAGGAAAAATGAACTATGCGGTTCACATTCTCTACGAGTTAATGAAAGAATTTTCTCGGTAAAACCAGAACTGAAAACACTTGACCAAAATTCCGTTGAAACTTTTTGAAACTCTATAACCTTGGATGCTTTGACATCATCTATGTCGTCAATGTTATCAGCAGTGGCAAAACTGGCACACACCTTAGGATCAAAACCAAACGTGAGTGGTCTACAACGAATGCCAGTACCAACATGGGATGGACGTCGCAGATCTTATGCCACGTGGAAAAAGGAATTTAATCACTCGATGACGAAATATGGTCAAGATAAGGATGAACAACTGCACTCTTTCCGAAATGTAATGACCAGGTGAAAACCCGTAAAACCATTGACAGCGAGTGGGAAATCCTGGATACCGAGTTCGCAGACAGACGAAAACAAACGGATGAATTGCCATCTGAAATAAACAATCTCAAACCAGTCAAACGAGATTCCAAGTCCTTTACACACTTCGCCACAACAATAGCTTGTTACGTAAACGATATGTCCCAACTTTTGTCCAAACTCGATCCAAATGACAATTCGGCAGAGACTGAGATGAAAAGAGGAGGGAAAAAAGAAACCGTCAGCAACCTCATCGCCTGGTTACATCAGGAGGCAAGTATTCGCTCCCAAGGCGAAGCCAGCACCGACTCTGAGGGAAGAAATGAAGGTCGCCGAGACAAAGGTCCCAAAAAGATAGAAAATAACGCTGCTAATAAATAAATGAAGAAACTGATGATGAAACGTGTTCACTTGACTGTAAAACCAGAGTCTGTCCTAAGTTCCTGATCTCACCAGTCAATCAAAAGTGGCGGGGAGATATTTTTAAGCAACATTTGGCGATGTCGCAGTGTCTAATTTACTTGTAAGGATTATCTTCGTCTACGAATGAAATTAGAATGAATTATCGCTCGGATAGTCTTCAGCAGTTTCACCAAATATGGCCATGGAGTACAGTGTAACTAGCGCGGGGTGGTATGTTATTTGGCTCGTTTCTTCAGCCGTAGCACAACTTTGAAGCATTCCTTGTTCTTGGATGGCCTAACGAGATTCTGTGATGATATTTGGATATTTTGGATAGCCTGCACTTTTTATCATCGGGCTTACATAACGATGTTCTAGGAATTTACCGGCCTCAGCCAGTCTCGCTTAACTCCTTCCTGTTCAGTGTCATAAATCTTCCTTACTGAATCATGAGAGTAAGAATGTTCTGGCTTTACCTCTGGATATCACATGTTAAACTGTAAACCTTTTCAAAATGATGAAAAGAAATAAATGTAATCTAATACTACTGTATCTAATAATATTAATATTATCAAATAATATTTATTGACTTATTGCGCAAATGTCAATTAAAAACTTTCATCTGCGCATTGCAAACAAGTTCTAATTCTCCTACTAAAAATATAAAAGCAATAACAATTCCTAGTACATCCATGTACACATCCTAATTCTAAAGCTACCAATGCGAATCTTTCTACACCAATGTTTTTCCTGGAATTGACACGAATCACGTGCCTGTCAGGCCTGTTAAAAATAGCCCTTTACCTTTACCATGATTGGCCAATCACAATCACGCATATCCTTGGTACAAAGATGAATGTCGACGTGGCAGCTACAGTAGTACGCTACTACGCCGCCCATTTGCTTCTTCTGCAGCAGTAAACTCTATTGGAGCATCGGAACGCCTCTTCTGTTGCCTCAGCTTATTCTACTAAGTGCTTATTCTACTAAGTCACAGGTAAGAATTCATCCTCTCTCTCAGTTCATTCCAGAATCAGTTGACGAAGTCTTAACAACTCGAGCATTAATAGGGTAAAATTTAGAAATGTTTACCCGTGACTCACTCATTCAAAACCGACATCAGGTAATCCAATTTTCACATATTTGTACAGCTTGGTCAGTCCCTCGTCGGCAAACCTTTTTTCCCTAACGATAGTGACAAAAAACTATCAAAGCGAATCTTTGGCAAACAGTCATCACTAAGCATTAGGGAGCGAAAGCATAACGACGGCAACGGCAACGGCAACGAAAACCTCATTTCAAAATCAAACTTCTCGCTTTTGTAATTCTTTCGCGATCCAATTTGCCTAAATGGCGAGTTCGCCAGGGGCTAAATTACTACGAACGGCGTCAAAGTCAGGAAAGAGAAAGACAAATTTGCCGTCATGGGCTCACGTTCTCAAGAAAACATAAAACTTGGTCATTTCATATTGTTATTTTGCAGAGGCGCGCATAAAAATTCACCAAAATGTAAAACGCACGTGCAGAGCCATATTTTTTACTCATTAAACCTATTGTTTTGTGACGTTCTCGTTGCCGTTCCCGTCCTCGTTGCCGTTGAGCTCCTCGTGAGAACAAGCTCGGATACTCAGTAGCGGCCGATATTTCATTCATCGTTAATTCCGTGTCCAGGATTCAGTACAATCAAAACTGAACTAGAAGACGGTAGACAGGAATCCGTTTCTTTACTCGTATATTGAACCAATATTAGGAAACGTAAGCAGTGAAAACAAAACAATTTGTTCAACGAGCAAAAGAAGCGCTCTGCGCGTGCCTGTTACATTTTGGTACATTTCCTTGTAGCCTTTTTCAACATAACATTGAAATTGAGTAAACTGTTCAACAGCCCTTTAGGTACTGACTTAAGCCCCGGCTACACGTTCAAACATTGTTATAAAACATTTGTTGGATGAGCAATGTTAGAACGTGTAGCATGCATGTTTGATGACGTTTCTTCAACATTTTTTGTTGGAAGAATGTTTTGATTGCGATCAAACATTTTTCTCCAACATACAACAAATGTTGAAGCGTGTAGCCGCCCTTTCAACATTGTATTGTAAAGACCAATCAGAGTTAAGGGCCCAGTCTCCAATCCAAAAGCCTATTGGCAGAGGTGGAAATTGTTGAAGTCAGACCCCCGAAGCGACGTTTTTCCAACAATGTTATATGCGTGTCCAACATTGTTAGAAGCGTTCTTACAACAATGTTGGGTTGTGTTCTTCTAACAATGTTACAACGTGTAGCCAGGGCTTTAGTTTCTGATAAGCTTTTTAGAACCATTTTTTCAGTGAAATAAAGTCACCGCGCAGGGGAAGGGGCTGCTGGGGGGGGGGCTTTAGCTTCGCACTTTTCAACAGTACAATACGTTGCTAATTGCCAGTTATTATTAGTTAAGCGGAAACGTAATTAAATTCTTTTTTAAAACACCGCTTTTTTGTTGTTGAAAGTATATAAGTTTGACCACACCATTTTAGGTTTAAGTGCATTTCTGGCCATTTCAGAGGACTTTCATTTAAAAATTTCGAGCATGTCCCCGGACCCCCCTAGTTGACTCACGCTAACGCGTTCGAAGTAGGCCACCCCCTAGTTGCAAACTCGCTGCTCGGGCCCTGAAATAAATACGAGTGCATTTTATTCTCGTCTGTCTTTTGCAGACATCTTTTCCCTTCGAATTAAATGCTTTATGGATTTCTTTCCTTCAACCTATTGAGAACTTTCGGGAGCCTGTCTTATCTCCAAATCGGTTAATGTAAAAATCACTGTCCTCCCTCGACTCAAGGCTATTAAACCTCACTAACAGAATCACCCAGCTGAATCCACTTTCTTTTCAATCAAATGGTTCCATCGACATATGCTGCCGACTGTTAAGTGGTTTCTTTTATTTTGTGCCCACAGTTTCAACGCAAAGATGGGTGATACGGAGATAGAAACAACCGAAGCTGTCACGGACCTGCGAGGGCAAATTACCGAGATGCCGAAGAGTATGCGATTATTTTCTCTTTCAATGAGGTCTCTCTATGTAGAAAAAGCTGTTGGCACGGATGCAGCAGCTGCTAAGAAGTTTCGAAAGCTCCGTGATGACACAAGAAATGACGCAATGGTTTACCTCAGGGGCATTCTCCCACTTTCTACCAAGTTTGTGGCATCCATAAGCGAGTACTTTGAGTACTATGAAGCACTCACGTTTGAAGATTGGTGCGAGATGATCTCGGACATCCTTGAAGAGACGATCGGTTACAGGCAGTTGTGTCAGACCCTCTTGACGATGCATGAAGAAATCTTAGTGCCCCTAAAGAAGAGACAAGACGAAGCGAAGCTTGTCATCACAGAGTTTAAAGGCCTTGAAGAAGAATACGTAAAGAAGAAAAATGAATTTGAAGAAAGTGCCGAGAAAAAGAACGACATAGCGTATTGGCTTGGTTTTATTCCTATGTTTGGCCCGATAATAAGGAAGATGGCAGATACAGACTTGGCAGAGGCTGTTGCTTATGGCGCCCAAGCCGACATCCAAGGAGCCGCTGCAATGGCTGTCAGCGAGACTCTTATTCCTGCCCTCAAGCGCTTCATCGACGGCATCACCAAAGCAGCAGGATTTTTCTCCGTCATGGAGCAGGAAATTCGCAAGTTTGAAGGTCAAGCAGAAAAAGGAGACAGGTCACCAAAGCAGATTTACTTCAAAATCATGTCCAAAGAAGCGAAAGACATGAAGGTTATCTGCCAAGCCTTCTATGCAGTCCTACCAGAGGTGAAGACCGATTTTGAAGCCATTCCAACCGAGGGAACAGATCAGAATTACGTGGACGAATGGTTGGAAAAGCAGAAGAAAGTCATTGAAGAGAAATGCAGAGTACCTGCTCTTGTACAGAAGTTACTGGCAGCCATCACCCCTCCTGACGCCTCTACTCAGTAGCCGTAGCCCTAACGAAGACTAGAGAAACAGCAAGTTTGAACAGTTTAGCTTTGCACACTAATGATTGTTAGATCCAAAATAACGTTTTCAAAGGACAAGCTTTTCAAAGTAGTTTTTTTTTTTCAGATATGCAGATACGATTGATTATGAACAGTCATTGTTAGTCAGTTTTTGTTTTCAGAAATGGCAAGTCGTATTCACGGATGTGCTTCATTTAACTTTTATCAAAGTATATCAGGCCATCAGTTGAAAACTGAAACGTTTTCGCAAGAATTGTCTTAGAGACGGTGGTGAATTTCTGTAAAAATTGTAATAGCCGGAATAACACATCCTGAGAATAAATAAATACGAAATATTACATTTTGTGATGTGGCGGAAGCCTGAAGTTTTCGCTAAGCAAAACCTATCATTTGATCACGATCAATCGTACTTTCTTTAGGCTTCGGAATGGTAACTGACTTAAAGAAACTTATTACCAGTTTTTTTGCCTGAGCCAATCTCGTTCCCAGAGGCTGCGATCCTTTTGGCCAGCGCCAAGGATACGAACCTCTGGTCGAATCCAAAAAAGGACACTTCTGATTGGCTGGTAAAACAAAGCAATAAACATGACCGGATCGGAAGTTGTTTTCG
>JAEMWC010000650.1:100000-105000 GCA_016490735.1 Pachyseris speciosa
TATCAGACAAAACTGTAATCATGGTCAAAACGACGAAAATAGTGGTTGTTTACCAAGAAACTGTGCTCAAGCAATTCAATTAGATTAGTGGTCCCGACCGAAAACGGCACTTTTCAAGATAATGCGTCGAAGCTATTTAATAATCTACCAGAAATTATTAGAAACTGTAAAGATTACAGAACCTTTTTAAGACTTTCAAGGAATTTTTTAAGAAGCAGAGTACAAAGCGATTAGTTAGTTTTACTGTAATTGTATTCCGTTATCCCGTATTTACTGTATAATTTGTAAATAATTTAATTTGATTTATTTTTGTAATTGTAATTAATGTAACTTAACAGGGAAGAGCCACCCAGTGGATCTGTTAATAAATTATTATTATTATTATTATTATTATTATTATTATTATTTGCCACAAATTCCCGTAAATTCAGGTTGGGATGTAAACGTTTTTTCTTATTTGTTTTTTGTTCTTCCCAGTGGAAAATTCCCGGTACAAACGGAAATTCTGAAAACGGGTAGTTCTTTTTCCCTTTTGGAAATTTTTATAAAATTTGTTTACCATTTACAAGTGTCTCATGTTTCGTACTAGTTTCAGGCCTCTTACATGTTGTAACTAAAATCGGAAATTTTAGAAAAGCTACTACGCCGCCCATTTTCTTCTTCTGCCGCTGTAAACCCTATTGGAACATCGGAACACCTCTTCTGTTCCTTCAGCTTATTCTACCAAGTTACAGGTTTAAAATGATGTTTAAAATTCTTATTCCCGTTGTTTAAGGTTCAAGGTTCTCCCACACATGAATTGTGTGAGTTCCAAATTGGTTTGTCTACTAGTTTAATTGTTATAGTGATTTCTCGCTGTGGGCATGTTTGGGAATTCCTGCTGACCTTGGCTCGGACCTCCTTGATTTGTTTGGAAGTTCAGTATTTGTTGTGTGTTCGCGTTGGTATGTTTGGGTATTCCTGATAGGGCAACGCTTAGAGTAATTCCTATTCCCACGGTCTGTAAACCCAAACAAGACGCCTAGAGGCGTTGCCGTGGGATGTGATTCTCGATTTATGGCTGCCAAGGGTCAGAATGCGTACCCCGTCCACACGTAGCCGGATTTTTTCGAAAACGGAGATTTTTTTCCTCCGTATTTGAAAAAATCCGCGTCCACACGGACCGTATTAAAATCGTATTTGCACGTCCACACGTATACGCAAAAACGATTCTAATACGCTAGACTTCACATATTGAGCATGCGCAGGTTACGAGCGCATGCGCCCTGTGATAAGCGTAAGCCCGCGAAAATCAAAGAGTTTGCCGCCATCTTTGTTTGTGTGCACTGGACCCTAACTTTGACGTCATCGTATTCGAAAACTTTCGTTTACGACCGTCCACACGAATACGATAAATCTCCGTTTTTAAAAATCTACAGTCTGGAGAGCGTTTTAAAAAACCTCCGTATTTGTGGCCGAAAACGCCGTTTACGTGTGGACGGGAGGTGCAAACGGAGAAAAAAGTCCCCGTTTTCGAAAATATCCGGATACGTGTGGACGGGGTCTAAACAAAACTCACGGTAGAGTAACGCAAGCACGAAGGGAAAACGATAACGCGCAACGCAATCCTTTTGCTGTCAATCAAAGGCTACGGATTCGTGAAAGCACACGCCGAACCAAAGCAAATAAATGAAAAGTGAACATATTGATTCGGTTGGTAAACTTGTTGGTTCGATCGTTGAAAAACGCCCAAGTTTGAGGCACAGTCTGTACTTTAATATTCACGCATCAATTTCACTGATCATGGATTGATCAATACACAAAACCGAAGCCATCAGGATCTCATGTCACAAAAGCATTTATGTTTTACTAGAGCACGTTATTTTTTCCATCAAAAGCCTGGTAAAAAGTATGTTAAGAAGAAGCCGACATTTGATTGACTTATTTCTGTGTTCTACATCACAAATAATTCTTGATTTTACGAGAAATTTTGATACAATCCGGCTTACTTGTTACTGCGGTGGCGTCACGGAGTCTGGTGCGTGTCGGAGCTAATTTACATGTAATTTAACTTGAAAACAGTTGATCTGCACGAAAATCGAGGGACCTGGTTCATTGTAACCTTTGAAATAAAAATATAAACATTGCTTGGATTTTCAGTTGCTTTAGGTGGATTACACTGCCTAATATTCTGTAACATTGCATTGTAATATTTACATTTGTATTGTCACTTTTAATAATGTTTTTTAAAAAAAGCAAGCACAGCAAAACGGCCGTGAAGTTTATTATCAACCAGCTAATAGAGTGCTAAAGTGTGACATCACAAAAATTTGAATTTTTGAAATTATGGGATTTGTCGAAATTTTCAGAGAGAGCAAGATGAAAAACGGTGAGGGTAAAAGGCGGAATGAGTTTGCGCAATGGCATGTGGCATGACTTGCGGAATCGCATAAATATGCGGAATGTAATGTATGCAAAATGGCGCGAAAAATTAATTCAACTGAAGGAGTTAATTATTCAACAGCCAAACGCAAGCTATCGGTAACTGCCGATCTCGGTCACAACAATTAACTACTTTCCGCCGGGCTTGCTTTCGTATAAATATTACACTTATGAACTCTTGAGGTGATTAAATTTACCTTGAGGTTTGCTTTCATAGGATTAGCCTGTTCGCGAATGATATTTGCAGCATATTTGTGAAGCTATCAGGGGCACCCAACGACAAGTTTCGGTAGATATCCGTTCGGTGGAGGGTAATTCGTCTTGGGTTTTCGGCGTCGATTAAAGAGTGCACTCGGATTTTCGTAACTAAAACGTGGCCTAAAAGATTCGCAATTGGGAAATCATAACCCCTGAGGTTTTCGGAAAGGTTGTTGTTGCTGTTTTGGCAGTAAAAAACGTCAGCTAGCATTTTCGGAAAGAATAAAAGGTTCCCTAGAAAGTTAACTTCAACTAGTATTTTCTCAAAGAAAGATTTTGTTCCCTAAAACTTTCGGGCAATTAACACTTCAGCTGGGGAATCCGAAAAGGTCGTAATTGCTGTTTTTGACAGTTAAAAACGTTAGCTAGCAGTTTCGGAAAGAAAATAGTTCCTCAGAAAGTTCGTGGAAAGTCCATTTCAGCTTGCATTTTCTCAAAGGAAGATTTTGTTCCCTAACATTTTCGGACAATTAAAACTTCATCTAGAGAGTCCGAACAGATCAACTTATTCTAGCTTATAAAAACATCACTTTAAAGAGACTTCAAGCACCACAAGGTATTTCAAAATGCCTTTCTACAGCTTCGGTGAGGGTAAAAGGAGGAATGAGTTTGCGGAATGGCATGCGGCATGACTTGCGGAATGGCATAATTATCCGGAATGTAATGTATGCAGAATGACTCGAAAAAATTAATTCAACTGAAGGAGTTAATTATTCAACAGCCAAACGCAAGCTATGTGGTTTTCCGCCAGAGCTAGAATGTTGTGTAGATTGTAAGTTCAAAGCTCTTGTACGTTACACAGGACATTACGTCTTTGTATGCACGAACTGTTGCGACTGTTCCGAAAACACTCGAAATATTCATGAGAAGATTGTTTATAAGTACAAGTTATTCAATACGTTATGTTTTTGGTTTCAGTGCTCCGATACTGCACCGGTATCGCAGAGGTCGTGGGTTCGAATCCCGAACAAGCCTAAATTTGTTCAGGCTTTATTTTCACTGCTGCTTAAGTAGTGCTCATAACTGCGATGATCACTCACATATTCATTCTTGAATCCGCAGTTCAAATATAATGATTTTCATATATTCATTCTCACAACACACATGTAAAATGGCGGTTCTGGCACAGTTAGCACTCGCAACACAACATCATCCCAATCTCCTCGTGGCGCCGCTCCTCGGCGATTGGGATGATGTTGTGTTGCTCATGCTAACTGTGACCAGAACCGCCATTTTACATGTGTGTGTTTATTTACAGGTAAACCCCCCAAAAATCTTTCTCTTATATACCCCCGTGCCACACACACACTCCCATTAGAGAAGCGCGCGCATAGGATACACAAAGGAATGGTAGCAGCACGCGTAGGGGAAGAGGTCCTCAACGAGTACTACGGCCAGGCCGGCCCGCCCGCCCAAGCCAATTTGTTTGATAGGTTTAGAATTTCACAAACCAATTTTAATGATTGGCTTCGGGTTTGGAGGATGAGCGTCAATCCCGAAAACCGTTATAGACAGAGTCTTATTAACTTCACTGAATACCAAATGCGCGACCAACCGTTTAATCTTATTAATTACGAAACCAATAAACTTGGAAGTGCCAAAATACAGTTTGCTATGGAGGTATTCTTCAGAAGGGGAAGACAAAATGAAGCTGGGGAATGGGAAGAAGAAACGCAAAGACACTACTTTTAAGATGTAACTTATGTGTTTACAAAGGCAAACCTCCACCAACGATTTGACCAAAGATTTGACCAATTTATCGACATGATTAACGGGGATATAGATAACTGGTCAGAGAGAGGATCAGGATGGGCTATTGATAGAATCTCAGTTGCCTATGTCAATGTCGCAAAATATAAACCTTTGAAAGGTGGTACTTTCATTCAGACACCCCAGAAACTAGCCAGCAAAAAGGCAATTGTCAACGTGCTCCTGAGCTCCTGAGCTCCTGAGCCAGGACAACTCAACGGACTTATCTAATCGAACAACAACGCATTTTAAGTTTTTGTTTGTTCGTGAACCATTTCACCCATTACTCTCTGCCTACAAAGATAAATTTCTCAATAGTATAAACAGAGATTATTACAAGGAACACCGAAGAATGATCGTCAAAACCTTTAATTTGGACCCCAGGATGTGAAGGTGGCTCACAGGGACAATAATAATATTACTTTTACTGAATTTCTAAAGTTTATTTTATCTAATTCTCATCCCTTTACTCGTGATCCACACTGGCGGCAAATAGAACAGCTTTGCTTTTTGCGTGCTATCGATTTTGCTTTTATCGGCCATTGTGAAACTCTGGAGGATGACGCTGCTTA
>JAEMWC010000650.1:110000-150000 GCA_016490735.1 Pachyseris speciosa
GCGCCTCTTCCCAATCTCTCAGTCTCTCCAGTCTCCCCGCACTTTTGCTCACCGCGCTGTTGATGGTTGAGCTTCGACTATCCAAAAACGGACTGCCAGCAGTCGAGATTTTCCAAAGAAAAAATATTTGACGCGCCCACGCACTTTATTCTTGTTTCTTGTTCCCACTAGTAGCGTATTGTATACGTAGCTCCATCGTTCTGTATATAAAGTACACACAACAAATGCTTCCTCGATTCGCTCTGACGAAGGGCTGCCACTCAAAACGTCAGTTTTTTAATCTCCTTACGGTGGCCAACTTACATTATCAATTAAATCGTTTGATAAAACCCAATTTTATTAATTCAACAACTTTAGATAACGGCAATCCAGCTCCAACCAATGTCTCCTTCCTCAGTCGACCATGGTTACGTATACTTAACCGTGTCCTCTAAATCATACGAACTAAGGCACTTAAACCAGCGAAACCACATCCGATACCTCAAGAACAGTGTGGACACTGAAAAATCTGCTTCCTGAGCCATGAGATGCAGATGTTTTAGTTTTTTAATTCTGCATGGTATTTTTATATTAATATGTGTCCCCTTATTAGTATGGGTTTCTCCCAGGCTGCATGGTTTGACACTTTAATAAAGTTTCTATCTATCTATCAACAGTGTATCCACTCCATAAACGAATAAGATTTAGAACAGCTTTCGGGTTCCAAGGATGTAAGTGAAAAGAAAGAAAAAAAAGAGATCAAACCAGCCGGAGAGAAAAGATCCAGCGACAGTTTCATGGTAGCACAAAACTAACCTTTCTCTCAACAAAACCAAACCAAGAGGATGAAAAGAACATGTCTGATTTCCCTGTTGATTTTAAGTAATAAACGCTGAAAGGTAATGACTACATGAAGAAAACGAGGTTGCCGAAAGAAGGTCCACGTAAACTGAATTGACCTGATTAAAGGAATAAAATAAAAAATAATATCTATTTACATAATAATCAAATATATAAGAAGAAAACAAGATAATGACTCAGCTTCCAAAAAATGTGTCAAAAAAACTAGGCTAAAAACTTCTTTTATAAAAAAGTCTAAAACATCGTATTAGGTATAAAATAATGTCGACTACAAAACTGCTAAACACTTCCTGGCTCAGTATTCCTGGCTTTGGCTAGAGTTCCCCAGAAATAGCGTTCTCAATTGCCTTAACAAATATTAGTGTGCCCTTTTTCAGAGTCAATGTCCGACAACTCTAAATGAACTCTCCTAGAATATCGCGAGCCTCTTAAGCAAAGTAATGTTGATCTTAACAGCGCAAAGGACACTCTTGCCCTGATCCATGACATGGTGGTCGCATAGCTTTCATCCTTCTTTGTAGCAACTAGCTCAGCAAGTCTATTATGGTATCGTTCGCATTCCGCCGCCATTCCACCTGTCGTGCTGAAAACTAATGGCGTGAATATAGCTTTCTCTACTTCTAACACTCAGCTAGTATACTGGCGCTTCTTCTCTGTTTAGTGCTGCCTGAACATCTGGTCCATTGATCCATAAGTCTCAAATGTATTTAGCCGAGCACAGATGCTCTACTAATTGGGGAAACTAAATCAAATCAACTCTAAATTTATCAAATCAAATCAAATCAAATGTATGAATGACGCCGATTCCGGGAATCGAACCCGGGACACATTGGTGGAAGGCGAGCGCTCTCACCACTGCGCTAACTCTGCTCCCCGTATATTTGTAATCTCATTTGATCTCCTTCTGTGAATATTCAACAACTGCCTCAGTTGTAAGAGTGCATTAAATCCAATCACACTATGTGAAGTTTAGAGTCTTGTTTATTATTTATTATTCGCAGAATGATTGTTATCACTTGTGCATGGGACAAAGGATGCCCTACCCTGCTGGGTAGGCATTAATTATGCAGTGGCATCCGTGTACATTGCCTATTTGCAAAGCCGATGTTTGCAAACGCTTAGCGTGGAACTTCAGTGGTCTTTTCTAAGAAGGAAGACGAGATTGAAGAATCTTATGAACTTTCAAAATACTTCTTGGAAGGACTTTAAGGACCATCTGTGCTTTGTCAGGTACTTTAATCATGTTTTTGCTATTATTAAAGGTACTCAAATATGTCCGCATTTTAATGTTGTATCCACATCTCTATCCATCGTTAACATGAAAAACGATTACAGTAAAGTAAAGTGAAGTAAAGTAAAGTAAATTAAAGAGTAATATTATATTTCTCTTCAGGCGGTGTGCAAAAGTAGTGACTCTACCGCTGTCACGTCTGATCGATCAGTTGAGATATGCGAAGTTTACATGACAGGTGGGAATCCCCTCGATTGATCTGTAACAAACGGGTTAGTAAATGGCAGGCGGAGTTTATTGCGTATGAATAAAGGTCTATTATTCTCACTATTGCAGTCATTGTCATTGTCGTTGCCATATTTACAGTCACTACTACTCACTGTCACTGTCCCTGGTATTATTTTAACCGAATCGCGTATGAATAAAGGTCTGTTACCCTCATTCTCAACGTTGGTGTTTCTGTCAGTATTACTACCATTGTCATTGTTACTGTTACTGTTACTGTCTTTGTCATTTGCATTAGGGACCTTAAGCAACGACGACAGCGACGGCAACGAAAAAGTCATTTCAAAATATAACTTCTCCTTTCTGTAACTCTCTCACGATTATTCCAATTCTTTTTAACTTGAAAAATGCTGACGAAATGTCCAGGAAATAAATTTCTATGAAGGACGTCAAAGTAAGGAAAAAAGAAAGAAACATTTGACGTCATGTGCTCACGTTCTCAAGAAAACGTAAATTTGGTCATTTCACGTTGTCGTTTTGCAGAGGGCGGCAAAGAAATGTACCAAGAAGCAAAACGCTCGTGCAAAGCCATTCCTTTTGCTCATTAATCCTACTGTTTAGTGGCGTTCTTTTTACCGTTGCCGTCCTCGTTGCTTAACCCTTTGACTCCTCAGTTACTGTATTTTTTTTAGTAAATGTTTGGTGATAATTAGTCCGGAGCTTTAATCTTCTCCACGTAAGGAGTTGTGATGGAAATAACTGCAGTCTTGTGACACACAGTCTGGGGAGCAGGGTTGGCGCAGTGGTGAGAGCGCTCGCCTTCCACCAATGTGTCCCGGGTTTGATTCCCGGACTCGGCGTCATAAGTGGGCTGAGTTTGTTGGTTCTCTACTCTGCTCCGAGAGGTTTTTCTCCGGCGGGGTACTCCGGTTTTCCCCTCTCGCCAAAAACCAACGTTTGATTTGAGTTGAGTTGATTTACAGAGGGCCACTAGGGAAAATACTTTCATAGTAAGAGGTGTTACCCTCTTTAAATAAAGTTTTTTTTTTTTACTGTGGCCTCGAACTAAGGTGTGACGTCAGGCGGCCGTTGTTCGTTTACCGGAGTCAACAAACTTGATTCTGGTAAATTTGCCGCTTTATAAGTGTTTTTTGCCATTTTCCTCTACAAAGGCCCCCAGGCTGGCATCATTAAGCTGAAATGTGGGTAAAGGCTAGCGCTGGCCTCTGAAAGAAACCAGAGGTGAGAGACGGTTTCATGCTGAATAAAACGCCAAATATGCTTCGTAGCCAATATGGCCGTCGGTAACTGAAGCTGTCTCTGTCGTCACTTTGTGACGGATTCCAGGACCTACCAAGGCAATTTGGGCTAGTTCTGACCGGTAAAAAGTTGAATCGATGTCATTTTTTCCTGGTAGTACTGGGTGGCCCGACACATAAAAAAAACTTTGATTTTTAAAAAAGTAAAAAACCGAACGTTTTCGGCGCTAAGCCATCTTCGACCCTGAAGATGGCTTAGTGCCGAAAACGTTCGGTTTTTTACTTTTTTAAAACCTTTTTAGCCTTGTAAATATTAGTCATTGTAAAATTCTAGTGAATATTATTATTATTATTATCATCATCATCATCATCATCAACATCCTCATGAAAGCTTAACATATCTTTTATCATGTTTCAGTGAAGAAAATTAGTTTTGTCTCAGTTTCTTTTGTGCACCGTCTTTTCATTTCTCGCAAATGCGGGCATGGGAGAAATCAACAGCAGACACTGTTAAGGGCCTTCGACAACAACTGAAGGATATGCCTCACAATATGTGTCTTTTTCTCTTTCTGTAAGGTCACTTTATCAGCAGAATGGTAATGGTAATGGTAATGGTAAGGGATTTATATACCGCACATATCACATAGTTTCATGGCCGTTTACAGCTCTTCTCTAGGGTGAGATCGGACGTCATCCTGTAAAGGCGCCTCTGGCAGCCGCTATCAGTCCATATTTGATCTCACCCACCCACCCACCCACCCAACCCACACATGAATGCCAAAGACAGATGAAAGATAGAGATAGACCACCACACCGGGAACTACGTCCCCTACTCTTTTCGAACAGTGTGTGGGTTCTTTAACGTCCCACAGATTATTAGGAACAAGTGTTGTGAGACGGGACCTACGGTTTATCGTCCTTATCCGAGAAGACTAGAAAGTCTAACCGTTTGCAGATGTAATTACAAAGGGAGCACTTTCTCCTCAATTATTTAAATACCCTGAGTGTTGGTTCGGCTGGGGTTTGAACCCGCGACCTCCCGCACGGTAGTCCGGTGCTCTATCACTGAGCTAACCAATCGGCAGAACGCAGTTGGAGCTAAGGCAGAAGCATCTGAAAACTTCAGAAAGCTTCGAGACAAGAAACGACGCATGCATGGTGTACCTCAAGGGCATTCTATCACTCTCAACCAAATTGTATCATCTATAAGAGATTACTTTGACCACTATGAAACTCTGGATTTCAAAGAATGGTGCAGGAAGGATGCAGGAAGATTTCCTGCATCCTTGAAAAACCGTTAGCTACGGTACCAACAGCTTTGCGAAACTCTCCTGAAGATGCATGAAGACTATGAAAAGACAAGACCAAGCAAAGGAATCGGAAGAACGGGGTCAAACTAAGATCATGTTGGCGAATGGACTCTTCTTCGTTCCGGGTGTTGGTCATGTCTTAAAGGAAAGCGCAGAAGCTGATTTGGCAGAGGCCGAAGAGCTAATATAGCTCGTTATAGCGTTTTGAATTGTCTTCTCTCATCGTTTTGCACTTCATAAAGTGTTTCAGTATCACCCCCTCCCCTTCTCGCCCTCTCATTCTCTTCATAACGTGTTCCTCACCCCTCCCCTCCTCGTATTCTTATATCCTTCATGTGTTCCTCAACATCCCCCCTCCCCCCCCCCCCAATCTCGTCCTCTCATTCCCTTAATTACGTGCTTCTAACCACTCTCTCAACTAGTACGTCCACTTATTCCCTTCATAAAGCGTTCCTCAACCCCAACCTCTTCTCGTTCCACGTCCCATGCTGTAGAGCATTTTTCGTGCGCTCCCCGGAAAGGAGTTAGCTATTTTCAGTCGAACCTAATGTTTATCATGCAATCTTTCTTTCCGAGCTACTCAAGTTGCTCACATAACGCAAGTGCCATAATCCTCCACACGATTACCAAGACTTACTGTAAATGGTTATACATCGATAAAAAAAATCTTTATATTTTTATCATTCCCTTTGATACAAGGGAAAAAATAATTTCCTTTCGACATGTGCGCAGTTTTGAAACCTTGGGTGCATCAAACTCCCGGGAGAGGAGGGGCTCAGGAACGAGTTTAAATTGAGCTGTGGTGCTCTTAGGAAATTCTTGAAGTAAGCCAACCTTCCCCCCCTCCCTCCCCGCCATTCGCATTTCGCCAACGAGGCTCAAATCCATTTCCAAAACACAGTGGAAGTAATTTTTGTTTCCACATCCTTTAGAGTATTACACCACAAACTTTAACTCCTCAGTTTGACTATACTTCGTTTTTGCGGAATTTCCCACCCCTGAAGGAGAACAAAAGGACGGGTAACTAAGGAAGGATTTTTCGGGGGACTATGTATTCTGCGTATTCCTATTCCGGTTTAGGAATGAGATCAGAGAACAAGTGGAGTAAGGCATATTCTGAAAACGGAACACTCTTGGCGGAAGTGACGTAAGATGAGCGCACTGGATAGTCCGGAAAAAAATAATTCAAGAAAAATTGTTTTGAGCGCCAAATGATAAAAATGTCCAGACGTTTCGAGCCTGCTCCCTCTACATCAGTGGAAAAAAGCAACTGTAAAAAGCGCGTGCATCACATGTTTCAAATGAAACCAACTGACACGTAAGTAACTTGAGCGCGCCAATTTGGGTGTGTTCGTTGAAAGCTTGAAATAAAGTTAAACTCGTCGTTGAGGCCTCCTGGATGTAAAGTCTGATACCGGAAGATGAGTTTGGCCCCAAAACGGCGCCCCTCCAAGGTACTCTGGAAGTCAGAACGGACTACGGAAACAAGCATATCATTAGCGCAGTGATAGGTGATGCAATGGCGCCCCACGGGCAGGTCTGTGTTTGTTATTGTAGTTGAACGCAAATGCTCTCTAAATTGGTCTCCCAGACGTCTACCCGTCTCACCGATGTAAAGTTTCTGACAAACACGGCATTTGATGACGTCTACAACGTTTTTAGTGGTATACGTGAATTTGCGGTGACAGTTTGACGTCCCCCAGGGCTGTCAACAAATGTACAGGCGTCCGAGTGAGCGCAAGTAGTGCAACGGGCCCGGCCACACGCAAATGTTCCACGGTCATCGCTGGCAGCGGTCGTGTCATAAAGGTTACTACTCACAAGGGAATCACGCAGGTTGACATCACGACGACAGGCAGTTAAAAACGCAAGGGTTGGATAGTCTGGACCAAGCTAAGTATCTGAACCTGACCTTGTGAGTGAAGTCAAACCAGATTCCAGCGTAACATGTTAAAGGGACACAGTCAGCTGGTGCGCATGTGCATTAGATACCATTTCTCAGCTAATTTGCATATCACAACAGCACGCGCGAGAATCCAAAGGTGAGATGCGCATCCCGTCGGCAAATCTTCAAACCTCTTGAATCGAAGTATGTGCAAGTCTACATAGTTCTTATAGAGCGTAATTTATAGCAGAGCACTAATTTTCTTTAATACCACGGATAATTAACCGATGGACATGTCCAGGGAAGGCGAAACGTCTATGCCAAGCGAAACGCTCGAAGTCTAAGCAGTCGAAGAATCAGCGGAGGTGAGAAACACTATGTGATTTCAACCAGATACTTTGCTTTTATATGCTATTTTGCTGGTCTGCGAGTCTCTTCCATCTCGTTCAATCTACAAAAAAGGAAGAGATGTTCAAACATTTCTGTCCAGTACAAATATCACAGATCGGTCTAAAATACAGAACGAGCTGGTACTTTGACTCATTCATTTTCTTGCCTTCGTCTGAGCTCCAAACCGAGCAGCCACGAAGCGAAGTCCGAATCGTTGCCAACGTTTTCCTCCGCACGAATCTTTCTCCAGCTTGAGAAAACCCGATTTTCCAAATACACAGAATGGTGGTTGGCTACCCAGTGTTTTTGATTGATCTCCCTCGTTATTTTCTTTAACGCAGGCGATTTCTTCCGCCCGGCGCCTTCACGTTTCCCTCCTCTTCTGTCTATGTTACATTGGATACTTGATTCAATCCGTTTTATCCAAATACAATGAAATAATTTTAAAAGATGAGTAAAAGAATATTCAGGAACAGGTTTTGAGTAAAAGATCGAAGATCAAAAGAACCACAAAGCACGATTGAAGCGGATTTTGTAGATGTCTACGACGCGTAACTTTGATTTCGGGTTGAGGTAACCTCTTTTCAAAAGTGACAAAACTAGTGTCCAGGCAAGCGCGGTCTCAACGGTGACGGTGTCCCTTTAACATAACAGTCGACAAGAAAGTAAATTAACTCCTCGGCCAAAGTTTGTACCTTAAAAAAGGAGGTTCAATATTTTTAACGCTTTGAAACGTTTTGAAAAAATATGTTGATGTTAAATATTGTCTACGCAGGTTTACAAACTAAAAAACATGAAGGAACACCAAAACTGAAATTATTTCACGCGCTCCATAATCTGTGTCACGCACGAGAACTTAGCTACAATTGGTACAATTACAAACAGATGTTTACATCCGTCGATTTAAAATAAGTCGTATTGTAAGATATCTTACTTAACGATGTGCCGGATTCCCCAGTTAGGTTGCTGAAATAAAAAGAAAACTATTTTAATAGTAATTCAAACTGAATGAGAAGCTTTACACCGTGGATAGCTGATCGGAAGTAAATGTTCCCACGTCAAAAGCAAATATTGCATCGTTCTCTAAATAAACAAATCTACTAATCCATATCTCTGTAACATCACATCTAAAACCAGAGTTTATTCTTGTGGAATCACAGACATAGCGAGCAATGATGTCTTGTTCGTTCTTGAGTTTTGTGGGTGCGATTTGCGGCGCAGACGAACGCACCTCCTCAACTTCCGTCACACCACTCACGCAGTGTAATAACGATATAAAACAGCACAAAAAATCCTTGGAATTTTCCGGAATTGAAACGGAAGTAGAACTCATTTTGACAAGATTGCGTGTTTTCAAAAGCCGACGAATTTATTGGAGATGACTATTTGCCCGTCAGAACGTCAGCGAAAGACAAATTTCGACAAGTTAAAAATGTAAAAATACGCGATTATTCAAGATTCTCTGTGGATCGTTTCAACAATGAGTTGTCTGAAATTGATTGGGATCAAATAATTGCAAATGGCGCTAATTGTGTGAACAAGTTGTTTTCATCGTTTTACAACAAGTATAATACAATTGTAAACAAACACGCCCCGGTGAAAAAATTATCTAATCGCAAAGCAAAGCAACTATCCAAACCCTGGATAACTAACGGAATCAGGGCGGCGATTAAGGTTAAAAATAAATTATACGCTTCCGGAGACGAAGCCAGGTATAAGCAATATAGGAACAAAATTTGTACATTGATACGATTAAGTAGAAGGAAATATTATGATACATTCTTTGAAAATAATATGACCAACATGAAAAAAACCTGGCAAGGAATTAATGAACTTTTACATCGAAGGAAAAAAAACTTAAAAGCTATATCTGCATTGAAGGATTTTAATAATCGTAATGAAATCGTTAAGGAAGGTTCGCGGATACCTAACATTATTAACGAACATTTTGCAACAGTGGGAAACAGACTTGCCAATAAGCTACCCATTCCTCAAAATCATCATTTAGACTATGTTGATAAGAGCAAATCTCCAATTTCATCGTTCTTTTTTCAACCTGTTTTACCTGAAGAATTACGGTCAGAAATACTACTTGTACCGACGGATAAATCTTATGGCTTATACTCCTCGCCTACTAAACTACTCAAATGTTCAAGTGCTGTAATAGCCCCTGTTCTTACACACATACTTAATACGTCTATCAGATTAGGGACTTATCCATCAAAGCTTAAAATGGCTAAAATTACACCTGTGTTTAAGGGTGATGATGATACGGATGTAAACAACTATAGACCCATCTCTTTACTTTCAAATTTTAATAGAGTATTTGAGAAAATAATTTACAAAAGATTAACGAGCTATATAGAAAAACATGACCTTTTGTATTCCTCACAATATGGTTTTCGTAAGGGGCATTCAACCCAGCATGCAATACTTCATATTGTAAACGATATACAGTCAAACATGAATCAGCGTTTGTTTTCCTGTGGAGTATTCATTGATCTTAAAAAAGCTTTCGACACCGTTGATCACGATGTTTTGCTTGATAAGCTCAATCACTATGGCTTTCGTGGAATAATTAATGAGTGGTTCTCCTCGTATCTCAAAAATCGTACCCAAACAACGCAAGTAGACCATCATATATCAGATAAGGCCGTTGTTGAATGTGGAGTTCCTCAAGGATCAGTTCTTGGACCATTGCTTTTCTTGCTTTATGTCAATGACATCCACAGATGCTCAAATAAATTAGGGTTTTACCTCTTTGCAGATGACACCAACATTCTCTATGCGGACAAAAATTTGAGAGATCTTGAAACAACAGTCAACCACGAACTTCAAAACCTTTATAACTGGCTGACAGCCAATAAACTAACTCTTAATATAAAAAAATCCAACTTTGTAATATTTCATCCTTACCAAAAGCGACTTACTTACCAACCAAAACTTTGCATGTTTGATAATGAAAAGAATAAATATGTTCATCTCGAGTCTAAAGTCTATATAAAATATCTGGGCGTTCTCATTGATCAGAATCTCTCTTGGAAATATCACATTGATTCTATTGTTACAAAAATTAGCAAAAATGTTGGGCTGATTGCAAAGCTACGCCACACTGTACCTCGACCAATACTTTTGAATATCTATAAGTCACTAGTTCAGCCATATTTAACCTACGGTCTTGCTGCCTGGGGCCAGGCATGCAAGACTTATCTTAATAAAATTTTAATTCTTCAGAAAAGAGCTCTTCGCTTATTGTACTTCGCAGACTGGCATGACCATGCAATTCCTTTATTTGTCGAAGCAAACGTCCTACCAATAACTTTTCTTTATTATGAATCGGTATCAACCTTAATGTATGATATCAATAATAATAAAGCCCCAACAAATATTCTAAATTTATTTCAGAAAACGCGTAATATTCACTCATACAATACACGATCGTCTACATCTGGAAAGTTCGCTGTTAAAAGTTCTAGACTCGAAATACTAAACAATTCCTTTTCTCGACTCGGAGTAAAACTGTGGAATAAGATACCACGCTATATAACGGATCTTCCTAAAAAAAATTTCAAACGAGTTCTTCGCAAATTGTTATTTGATATTTTAGAAAAGGAGGATGACTATATTCAAATCCCCATGATCATTAAAAAAGTAGGTATATAGATCCAGTTTTTAATCTCTTTAATTAATGTTTGTTTTTCTTTTCTTTTCCTCATTGTATGTCAGTAAGCGCTGTGTTAACTACATCTTCGTTTAATTTATTTATCTGCAAGGCTTGTTTTAATTTAAGGATCTTTTTTTTTGTTTTGTTTTGTTTCTTAAGCTACTCATCTGAGTTGTATATGTATTTGTCTTGCCCCGCCACGACTAGCTTCTCAGCTATTTGCGGGGCAAACTACCCTTAACTTTTATATGTAAAGATAAATAAAGTTGTTGTTGTTGTTGTTGTTGTTGTTGTTGTTGTTGTTGTTGCCCGTTTCATTGTGTCAGGTTAGGCATAAAAGTAATATTCGCACAATTCCGGAAGTTGTTTCGGTCATTCCGAAGGAGCTAGCTCTGTGGGCCCATATAAATGTTGTAGTTCAATTTTATCCTTGGATCAATTTTTATTTTCTTTTGTTCTTGTGTATGGCACTGTATGGAAATGAGTACCACATTAAAGTGCACATGAATCGAAAATTAACTACCAATTTCTTACATAGCTTATATTCCCCATATTTCATTTCAATCGATTCCCTCCTTTTCGTGAAGAGGATTCGCTGTTTCTAGGGGTTCCGTAATTCCCTCCGTGGTCTGAAGTTTTAAGCCCCGGCTACACGTTGTAACATTGTTAGAAGAACACGTTCAACAATGTTGTAAGAACGCTTCTAACAATGTTGGATACGCATATAACATTGTTGGAAACACGTTGCTTCGGGGTTCTGACTTCAACAATATCCACCTTCGCCTTTAGGCTCTAGGATTGGAGACTGGGCCCTTAACTCTGATTGGTCTTTGCAATACAACATTGTTGAAAGGGCGGCTACACGCTTCAACATTTGTTGTATGTTGGAGAAAATGTTTGATCGAAGTCAAAACATTCTTCCAACGAAAAATGTTGAACAAACGTCATCAAACATGCATGCTACACGTTCTAACATTGTTCCTCCAACAAATGTTTTATAACAATGTTTGAACGTGTAGCCGGGGCTTTAGACATTTTGCGTGCGGCCAAAAAGTCTCTGTGACGTCATTCGCGTGTACTGCAACATGGCGGAAAAGGCGAAAAAGCGTAAACCTGGGAAGTTTTGCGCAGCTGGCGGCCGCGGTAATGAGTCTTGGACTCTTTTGTGGATCATCCTTTTGGGGCTTTAGACATTTTGCGTGCGGCCAGAAAGTCTCTGTGACGTCATTCGCGTGTACGGAAAAGGCGAAAAAGCGTAAACCTGGAAAGTTTTGCGCAGCTGGCGGTCGCGGTAATGAGTCTTGGTAGTATTTTTTTAGGAGATCTGCCTCGTATGGGGTCTCGGACTCTTTTGTGGATCATCCTTATGGCACTATGCTTCCATTCCTTTTCCCTTGTAGTTGTAGGCGCAGACATTAAATTGTAATAAATAAATAGTTCTCCGAGATTTTTATTCCACCGAATTAATAAAAACAGAGTGACGCACTCGACTGAGTACACACGAATGACGTCACGACTATTCAATATAACCCAGGACCTTGTCTAAAATTTTAGTGAGAAAGGTCCAACTTCCAAGTCCCTCCTACTTACAGTAAATTATTTCCCCTCAAGATATTTCATAAAACACCAATTTTCACATTGGAGAAAATAAATAGCTTTGAAATTTCGATTCATGTGCACTTTAAAATAGGCTTGATTTCCACCGCTTACTCGAGCCCGGGAAACACACTGTTCAGCTTTCCTCAAAGCGTTTGGTACAGCTTTGGGCTGCATTCCATGGTACTGATACTGCATTGTGAGCTGTGCTGATGTCGCAAACCCGGTAGAAGGTGATTGATTAGTTCCCTGGGTCATCTCTCTTCCTCGTTGCGGCTGGTCACGTGTCCATGGGTACAAAATCGAATCCCCAAAGAGGGTGGGTCCTCGACTTAGTGGAGATAAACTTTGACTTTCCTGCCCCTCCCTTTAATCATTTCTTCTGGAATCTGCAAAAATCTAGTAGACACTTGACCAGCCTCAACCAAGGTACTTTCTCGAAAGAGGAAGAGAGACTGGACCCTGGGAAAGAGGTTGGGGATTCATCTAGCACAGAGTTTACCGCATCTTCGAATCTCCGTCTGGCACGTAAAGAAAGTTTCGTTTAGCTCTAACGTCTTTGCATTTACTATCAGTGATCTGTACAGGAAGAGGAATATCAGTGTCAGTTTCATAAACGACCTGCATTGCAAAAAAGTAAAAAAATAATAATATCTTAAATTGCGTTGGTAAACTTAATACTGTCAGTACGCTCTATCCTCCTTTAAAAGAAGTGATCAAAAGCTCTTGGTATTTATATTGGTGTGCCAGTTTGACATTTATAATAAAATTAGTGTTAACCCACCTATGACTGTTTTACTTCGTTTACAAACCCTGCCGCCGACTCTGCTTTACCAAGTTTTTTTTTTTTCAGTTAAGCTTTAAATTAAAATTTTTAAAATCAAGAGCCGCAGACGCTCTTTGGGCAATTGAAGTCTCCACCTAATATAATGTTCTGTTCTGAATCTAGATTTTCAGTCGGGAACAGAGCATATAATTTTCTTATAAACTGGACTATATCTTTGTCTTTGTTTGGCGCATAAATGTTGCCAAGAACATACACTTTGTCGTCAACTTGGATTTTTAAGATAATAAAGCGACCCAAGGGATCTGAAATTGTCGAGAGAAGTGTAAAGTTGGTACTTTTTGAAATCAATATTGCAGTCCCGCAGGAGTTAGGACTCCCATGTGAAAAGAGTATTTTCCCGCCCCATTCATTTTTGCATTGTGATTCTAACTCTTTTTTAGAATGTGTTTCTTGTAAGAAAATTAAATCTACTTTCCTTTTACTAGCTCATGTCAGAAAGATGGTGCGTCTATTTTTGAAATTACTTATGCCCCTTACATTCAGCGAGATCAATTTTAATTTAATAATCGACGTAAAAGCTAAATTTCAAGTATATAAAGAGTGCAGAAAGAACTAGGTACAGCCGAAATTCATATGCAATTACTCTGAACATAACATGCATAACAGACAAGACATAAAGATCGCAACATACTGACAAAAACACCCAGAACAAAAATAAAAATAAAGAAAACAACGCCGTACCGCGGCAAAAACTGAACTTAATACCCATCCTTACTCCTGAATTTTTTGACGCTATGTGCCCAGTTAGTCTTGCATAATTTAGAGCAAGAAAGTTATATTACAAGTACATTCCTTATCTATAAATTATCTAAATCTTCTTCTGAAAGTATTTTGATAGGTGAACCTGATAGTGATGTTTTCTCGAAGATCTTGCCATTTAAAGTCCATACACTCGGTATGGTTCCATCGCGTTTTCGCTGGTTCGCTTCCTCCAGAATATTTCTCCTATACGCTGTCAAATTTTCGTTCAAATAAATTCGATGAATGCCCGGTCTAGATGGGTAGCTTGGAAAAAGATCATTAATCATTAATTAACGTTTTTTAATTATAACTTTGTTCGTTCTTTATACAGCTTCGATTTAACTTTGTGACTAACGAATTTCACAAGGATAACTTTACCATGATTAATTTTATGCGAAACATCAATGTCATCAGGCTCAATTGTGACATTTAAAGCTTCCCCTACCTTGATAACAACGCCTTCAGTTGAAGTATAAGCATCGTGCGGGATGCCATGTATTTCGAGCGGCGTCGACAAAACCAGGATCGGATTGGATCGGATCGGATCGGATCACGGATCGGATTGGATCACGGATCGGATCGGATCGGATCGGATCGGATCGATAGGATCGGATCACGGATCAGATCACGGATAAACAAAAAGTATATTACAATGAACATTGCAGAAATGCTGACATGCTGTGAAATATTGCGTGACATATTGGCGCAGTGATTTCCCGGAAAGTGATTTCCCGACATGTAGTCTCCTTCACGGCTGTCGCCATGGACGAAAGCAAGCGGAAGGGACGCATTATTTTATCATTCAGTTATAATTTCTTTTTTTAATATCATCTCACGTGTTTATTTACTTTTTCTATATTTGATATTATTTTAGCAAGGGCAAAAGAAGAGACGAAAAACGAGGTGGGGAGTAACGTTTTTAGATGTGACGATTAACTGAAAGTGTAGTGTACGCGAGCGATTTATTTAATTAAATCCATGTTGGCTTCTTCTATGAACTCGCTCAGCTCCTCTTAACCTTAATCGCAATTATTACACGCCAAACAACTTAAATTCCACGAGTATATGGAACTCAGTGATGAACAGTTAGAGATCGCACAATAATTTTGGCCATCTAGTTGTGAAATCATCACGTATTTTTCGTATTGTAATATTATAATAATCTTTACAAACCCCTTGGCTCTTTTAATAATTATAGCGGAGCTCCGGCGGCCCGAAGGGCCGCCAAGCGGAGCACCATACCTATAGAAACCCGTCAACTGCTTTTCTCATGGTAAAAATGGCTAGCGGTATTGCTCGTGGGCGAGCTATACACCTGGCCCAGCTGACCAGCTACCTTACAGCGTACACCTTTGATACTGGACTTACTGGACATCCATCTAACAGCCAATTGACACCTGTCAAAACAAGGTATCCGCTGACCAGTGTCACGTGACCATATCGCGGGCTCAAGTTGAGACCTCATCGAGGTCAGCTGTTTTTTTTTAAGTTGACCGCTGACCAGGTACTTGCTTTCGATTGGATCGCAGGCTCAAGCCAGGTGTGGGGCACCCAAACCAAATCGAGGCTTTCAAATTTTTCGCGCGCTTTCTGCGGCTCGTAATTTCACAGTCAGTTGGTTTCTTTATTTTGAGCAAAACAACTTCATCTTCTTCGATCAAAGTTTGTCTTTCGCATAAAAATCAAGAACTTGTCAAAAGCAGGAGCTCCTGTCAAAAGATACTCCGAAGGTGAATTTTCAAGTGATTAAAGGAAGGACGAAAGATTTTTCTCAGGAAAACTTGGATCGATTGTGCGGTTGAAAACAGTATAATTCAACGCTTCAAGGGCTTTCACTTCACCGCGGCATCTTGCATCTCACCAAGAAAAGTCACTTAACAGTTCACCGGTATTAATGGCAGGAATGAGTAGCTCAAACGCTGTGGAAGAAGCTCTTTCTTTGGACAAACCGTTTGCTATTTTTGCGGATGCTTGTTTTACTTTACTGAAGCTTACGTATTTTCAAGTGGTAGAAACCTCTACAACACAGCGCAGGACTGTGAGGTAAATTAAATAAATAGAAGCTTAACATTTGGTTTAATCGTTGTTACTTTTGTTCAGGAATGAAACTTGTCTTTTTCTCTCGAATGGATATAAATAACAATCATCTTATTCGTTTTGGACGCAAAGAAGTGGTTGAATTGTTTGTTTGTTTTGTTACGTTATTTTCTTTGCAAGCGAACGAGTGTTTTTACTCGGCTTGGCTGACTGTTTTTCGACCTTGGTACCTCAACAGCGTTAAGAAACTTTTGCCCATATCTTAATAACACGTAATCACAATGAGTCCTCGTAAAATTAAGCATTAAAGGCGGAAACTCAAGCTCGAGTAAAAAAGAAAGCCGATCAAATGCATGTGCATGTGCACTTCTCAAAATCTGACATAAAGTTGTCAAAATGCTGTCAAAAATGTCAAAGACCAGCGCGCTTCACTTGTCATTTGAAAATGTTTTAGAGATCTTCGTCGAAAGCGGTCTGTAAACAGCAATATTAAGTTTCGCCGTCTATAAACATGCCGTCTTAATTTGTTTGAACCGGTAAGAATCAGCGTTTGGATGTTAAAAAGACCGAAATGGGTTGACTGGCTGGGCTGGCTTTGATAATTTTTATAGCGAACGGGTCTGCGAGAGAAATGCTAGTGTGGTTTGGCAAGCGCTTTCTTCGTTAACTTGATGACGCTTTGCCACTGAGAATCATTAATTGAAGAAGGTTCTTCGGAAGACATGGGAAGTACCAGGCTATCAAAGCTCTTTAGCGTTTTGTGTCAGCCAAGGAAAGATTTTGTGGGAAATGGCGCTATTATTCAGCTCTGTTGAGTTCCGAGTGATTGCTGCCTCAGTGATTCCTGTTGACTGCTCTAAACGATCAGGTGTGGATCTCGTTTTTGTCTTTTCTACGGACATTTATGTCAAACTTGCTAAGCAATTTTTGTTACTTGTCTAATTTCTCCACCTTCTCCAAGAATCTTCGAAGAAATATTATTCGTATTTTGCTTTGTTTTCTTGTAATACTTATGTTTGTTGTTCTGTTGTTTTTGAACCGCGGTCAATTCCTGTTGACTGCTCTTAACGATCAGTTTTTACCCTTTATTGTCTTTTCTACGAGCATTTATGTCAAAAAAAATACCGATTTTTCTAATCAGTACAAGCTATTTTTATAACAAGCTAGTCTTGATTAATTTCTCCACCTTCTCCTTCTTCGAGCAAAACACTCGCATCGTACTTTGTTCGCTTGTAGTGTATTTTTTTTATCCGCTTTGAACTCCATTACGCTTTCATCTGAAAGTAGTTAGGACTCACGAATGTCTCTCTTTTTCTTTTTGCAAACGTTTGCTATCGAAAACTCTTCGTTTTCCCTGCTGCTGCTCAATTGTTTTGGACACAAATTAAACTGGCCCAAATAAAGCCATGCGAAGTTGCTTGGTGAGAGTGTGCAGCTCCGATTCTAGGCTTGGCCTGGCTAAATATATATATATATAGCCTTCAGCTTTTCTTTTTATAATCGCTACATACCAGACTGGAATGGTGTTCCATCGAACATCATGCATGCACCTTCTTTAAGCAGTTTTAAGTCCTATCTATTACATTATATGTGTCAATTTTAAATCAGATGTAGCTTGTGAGTGACAAGTATGTAGCTTTGGATTGGATTTCAATTTTACTTCTTTATTTTTAGTGTCAATCTCAAAGCAGGGGTGACTTGTAAGAGACAAGTATTCGATTTAATTTGATTAGGTTAGCTTTGGGCCACGTTTAAATTTCACCTCTTAGTTTTTGGAATGTGTAATACAGTAATAGCCCTCGTATAAGAACCTGAATTTTCCAATTTAGCCTAAATAGGCTCTTATATAAATGGTACTTAAAGCAAATTTAGGCTACCAAGGTTTTTAAAATAGGTTCTTATATTTTCATATGAATTTTATCTGAATATACTATATATATAATAAATATCATCTCATGATACAGTATAAATCATTTATTTGTACCATAGAGAAATGCCTATAGGCAGTTCAGTGCACGTACAGTATATGTCTTTAACAAAACATAACAAAGAAACTCATTCAGCAGTTTCTACCTTTACACTTTTACAGCAACCCCACTGATAAGAACCTAACTTAAAATTTTAGCTTTAATAGGTTCTTATGTCGAGGGGGCTTAAAATGAAAATTTTAGCCTAACAGGTTCTTAAAACCCAGGTTCTTATACGTGGGCTATTACTGTATTAGATAATATTCTTTGTATGGGAATTTACTTTATCCCAATTATTCTCCAGTCATGCTCTTTTTTTTTCCTTTTTGGTATCAACTTAGATGTATTCGCATGAAAAGGAATTATTAAACTTAAAACTTAAAATTAAACTTAAAGTAAGCTCTTTCTCATCAATGTACTTCCTTCTCCTGCATGCAGTCTTTCAATTAATTTTATTCATAGCTGGTCACACCAATCTTGTGGTATGTTTGGATGACATTTGGCACTAATGTTTAATGGGATTTTTTATGTTTGATGAAGTATGTTGTGCAATTTCAAATGTACATGGAGAATAGAAAATCAAGTTAAGATGGCTAACACGGATTTCCAGCACTTTTGCTTTGGTGAATCATTACCTTAAGTCCTCATACTACATTGTTAATTACCTTGATAGTGATATCAACCAAATCCCCAATATTTTATTATCAAGTTGCTTAGTCTTGCACTTGGCTGGCCAGAAGAGCAGCTGGATTTCTTTTTGATTGATGAGCTTAATGTCAGCAAGAAGTTTTTTGGAATAGTAAGGTCAAGAAGTAACTGATCAAAAGAAATATCTTGGTCTTAATGCATATCATCTAAATATTTTTACTGATTTCCATGTATCTTTCTTTCATAATTTTTTTGAGGCATACATATATTCAGAGGATACACAATTTCTGATTTCCAACTGTCTCATGGGAGGCTTTGGATAACTGAAATTGCATTCATTATGAAGTGATGATCTGAATTACTATATATCTGATGTCGGATACTGATTCAAAATAGCATTCACGAGGCTTCTCCACCAATTTCTAGTGGCTCTAAACCATAACTAAGTAGCCTACAGTTGAACGGGGAAACAGACCTGTCCTTAGGTATTGCTCTAAGATGTTAAGAAAAGTTTTGTTTTAAAAGTTTATAGATGCAAACTAGCGTTGCAGGTTCTTTTTTACACAAAGTATTAGAGATTATTTTTAAAATAACCTACCTCAAAATTTTTATTTTGCTTTCTAACATCTCCAAACTCAATTTGCAAAGGAATTTTTATTACCTTATTCAATAGAACGCTTGTTTTTAGGGGGGGGGGGGTCCAAATCCGTAAAAGGGGGTTCATATCTGCTAGCAGTTCTGGACTAGGGGGTCCAAATCTGATCCACAAGCAGATCTGGACTGGAGGGTCCAAATCCACTGTGCCACTGGCTCAGATCACCTTTCCATACTATTTTTTGGAGCATTGGGTCTGTAGCTTGAGTGAGGTCAGATGGGTGATATGACAAGCAGACTATATGTTAATACCAGTAGAAAAAGAATGCTTTTGGAGCTCCGCTTTTAGGCTTGGCTAAATATATATATTATACTATAACCACTGTGACCAAAAATGTGCTCGTTGATAGATTATTTTATATGGAAAGCGACAAGTATTTTTTCAGCGGCGCGAATTCAGTTCGCCAGCGGAGCTCTTAGGAAAACCCGGGGGGCTAGGCATTTTCTTAAAATGAGTTTTATCAGTGTGTAGAATAGAATTCGATTTATGGTCTTAAGTTTTCGAAATAATGTCTTAAAGTCTAAAATCTTGTCCACCGTCATTGAAACATCCCAGACAAAAGCCTACAGATTGTAATGGCAACGCACGTGCTCGACCCGTCTGACGCCGTTCTGGTCGGCGATCATGCGAATCTCGCTCGCTTATTCTTCTTCTTGTTCGTCAACATGAGAGAAAGCAAAATGTGAATAACATAGCAGTATAGATCACATAATTGCAGCTGGGCGAGCGTCAGAACGGCTGAGTTAGGCGGACATATCAAAGACACGTCCGTCTTCCAGCCGGATCACCGCGCATGTCCTAGTTGTTCACTTAAGCCCCGTTCAAACGGTCATGATAGTTGATGATAGTTGATGATAGCTTCAACTATTATTCACTATCATTGACTATCATGTCTGTGTTCAAACGGAAAAAACTATCATCAACTATCATGTCGAATTTGAACATGTCCAAACCGCATGATAGTTGATGATAGTCGATGATAGTGTATGATAGTTCGTGTTCAAACGCGCGTGATAGTTAAGCCCTGGTCAAACGGCGCATGATAGTCAATGATAGTTGATAAAGTCCGAAACTAACATCAACTATCATCAACTATCATGCGTGCGGTCAAACGGCGAAAACTATCACCGACTATCACAAGAGTTTTGAGCAGGATCAAAGTGAATGATAGTTGATGATGGTCGATGAGAGTGCATGATAGTTTGTGTTCAAACGCGCGTGATGGTTAAAACTATCATCGACTATCATCAACTATCATTACCGTTTGAACGGGCCTTTAGTCGTTAGTGTTGCGCTACTTAGAGTCAGATGTGAAGAAGAATATGTGTAACTGAAGCTATCAGCCGAAGATTAAAGCCGTTGTTGTAGAGTCTTAGTGCCTGTTCGCTCGGTGAATGTGCCTACCGCTTGAGTAGGTCCGCTTGGAGAAGTCCCCACGCACTCGGTGGACAAATTAACATTCTTGTTGGAAAACCTGAGAATCCAACACTTGTATCATCGTTCGTTTTCGCGTACCAGGAAAGCATTTCCTGTTTTGCTTAGTATTTTACGAGAAAGAAAATCCCCTTAGATATATCACTGACGGTATTCAAAGGTCTGTAACCTGGCTGCTGGCTGCTTATAGAGGTCTTTGCATGAACTGCAAGTCGGCTTTCTCTTGATCCCGGCGTTGCTCCCTCATCAGTGGAATCTAGGATTGGGAGAGTTGTTGGAAATTTTTCCCCAAGTAGCAAGAAAACATTTTTCAGAGAAACTATCCTGATAAAATTTCGGCGGATTCCCTTTCCATCATCCCCCCTGGATAAACAGAAAGTCAAGCATTGTTTCCGAGTTTTTTTACTCCAGGTAGAGTTAAAGGATTCCTTTGTGAAATACGTTTGTAATCGAAAAGACAATACTAAGCTTTCAACCTGTTTAGGTGATGATATTAGGACTAAACTATGTGTCTGCGTAGCAGCAGCACTCCGACTGGCCAGCAGCTCCGTTGTAAATGTCTGTCAGCAGTGTTTAGTGCTGAGCATTCAATTTCTTACCGAGGTTGCTAATAGGGCAAATGCACGTTACGTCATCACCGCCATGTTGGTGTACCATGAACAAAAGATTTCTCGTTAACTTCTTTTGTTATTGTCCACCAACATGGCCGCCAACCCATAGTCATTCGAATCTCAGGAGACTGGTTGCATACCCTTGATAGACCTTTTTAGCTTGTATATTTTGTTTCCCAATGTAGATGCTACCCTAGAGAACTGATTCTTTAAAATTTCGCCTTATTCATGTGCATATGCCCGCATCATTTATTTTCAGCAGCCAAAACGGGGTTCTTCAAGGATAAAAAATATCCCGAAATTTTGGAAATTCATGTACTTGGTTTTATTAACCTCTCTCAGCAAAGAATGGTGCTTGATTGATATCTCCCTCGCAGTCGGACTGACACAAGAACTTCCCTTCTTTCCAAGAAACGTCGCGTTTGAAAGCAAAGCTAGGAATGCATGGTGCTTGATTGACATCTCCTACGTTGGAGGACTGCCGGACAAGAACTTCCCTTCTTTCCGAGAAACGTTATGTTTGAAAGCCCAAGAACACAAGTGGTCTCTTGAGTCCAATTTTTTGCTAAACCTAACTCTGCCCAAAACAAAAAACGTAAAATGAAAGCAATTTTCTATTACACTAATTTACTTGCGAGGATTATATTCGTCTATACGAATGAAACTTGAACGAATTGGCCACTTCCACATGTTCCATAATACACTTTGTTTGCCCCTGAAAACTTTGCATGAGCATTGTTTTCAATATATTTCTCTCGGGATGACTGCAAGTCCCAAGAGCAATGGAAAACAATGCTTATGCAAAATTTTGGGACAAACAATGTCAGGAGCCCACCTGACAATGTGTATTATTGGAGCTGTGGAAGTGGCGAATTATCGCTCACATCGTCTTCAGCAGTTTTAACAAATATGCTATTTGGCTCGTTTCCGTGGTTATTTGATATTTTATTGTAATCTTTTGTTGAAATTGGGAAGTCAAATTCCGGAGAGGAAGTTTGTCAAAACATGTATTTTTGCACGTTTTTCGGCTTCGAAGGTAGTGCCTGCCAAGAATAGCCTTGTCATAACAGGACACACATCCTTTGTTCTACATAAACACTAACCGGGATCCCCACTGCGGTACTGAACTGTGCAAACGTTAAGTTAACGTTTGTGAATCCTTTTAGCATGTAATATTTAAATTCTCAATCTACCAAGCTATTGGTAAGAACTTCTTCTTCCTAGTTGAATTTAAAAAAAAACAGCTAGTATAAAGAACGAAATGCTCCTGGAAGTGTGAGTGACAGTGACAAAGAATGCAAATATTTTCCTGCTGGTATAACAACAACAACACTTACTGTATTTCCTCGAATCTGAGTGCCCACGCTCAAAAAAGCGCCCTCCCCCGAATAAGCGCCAACCCCTCGGCCAAAATAGCAAATAAACGCCCTTCCCTCGAATAAGCGCCCCCCCCCCCCCCCCCTTACTTTCTTAAAAAGAAGAGACAAAAAAACTGTTTCCATTGTCACCTTCAACTACACTGGCATCAGCGCAAGCAGGAGAACGATCTATTGTCCAAAAGTCCTTTCCAATTATTTCTATACACTTGCGCTTGCAGAGCTCTTTTATGTGCATTAGCCAAAATAGAGTTACAGTTCGTTTTATGAAAATCTTAATAAGCGCCCCATCGATTAAGCGCCCTCTTTCGAATAAACGCACCCACCTTTGCCCGAAATTAACATACTATAAAATTACAGCGGAGCTGATTTGTGTGCCGTGAATATATCAAGCAATCAGACAAGTTTCTGATCCACGATTACAACTTTCAAGTTCATGAGTTCATATGAATAAACACATTTTTGATTGTAACTACATTAATTTGATTTTACCCGATGTGACACATGCCGGGGCCACATACGCAATCGAACGAAATTTTCATCGAGATGAATGGATTATAGTTCCCCCGATTAGTAAGTCGGACGGTCAGCTACACTGATAGACTGCGAGTAGTCTCTAATTTTGGCGATGAATTGTGCGGCGGGCGAAAGACGCGCGCGCGCCAAGTTTCAAGGAGACGCGACGCGAGGGAAGCGCCGAAAATTAGAGACTACAGACAAAGCCAACAAAAGACAACTTTGCGGCCCGGTTTGTGGACTAAGATTTCCTCGAAAGAAACGGAACAGTGCAGTTGCACTGGCGCATTTCTCGCACACTCGGGACGAGAGTGAAGAAGATTGCTCACACTCAAGGCCGGGTTCGCTTTGAAGTTCCACGAGGCGACATTTCTCCACTACGGCGTTTTGTGATCTCGTATAAGATTTTCCGTAGAATCGAAACTCTTCGCTTGAAATCCCCGTAATTACAGTAACAAGAAAATTGCAACCGCAAACACGGCAGAAATCGTTACAGGTAGGCTTTTAGGAGGCCTTCCTACCGCTTTCTCTGTTGTTTCTGCCATTTATAATTATACATTGCTTCCCTCAAGACAACGTGAACAAGAAGGCTTTTCATTTTTTTGGTAAAACGTCTCTCACAGTTTATCGATGACAGGAGCAAGTGACAGGAAGCGAAGAGAAGGAATCTCACTGGTTGCGCTTAATTCCTCCCGCCCACAACACAGCAACAACACAGTCTGTTTTTGACCAAGAGAAAACTTCTGTTTATTTTCTAGAAACAAAAAGACGTAAACAGTCCTGAACAAGAAAGCGAAATAAACCTCTCTGCCAACGTGCGGTTAGTAATTAATCCCTTTGCTCAAGAGCGCTCAAAGGGGAAAAAATTGGCTTGAAAGACGATATGAAATTTACACTTAGAAATCACTCGGCCGTGAAAGGTCAAACTCTCTGGCTTTGTCTGTAGTCTCTAATTTTCGGCGCTCCCCTCGCGTCGCGTCTTCTCGCAACTTCGCGCGCGCGCGTGTCTTTCGCCCGCCGCACAATCCATCGCCGAATTAGCCTAAACTCGGGCTTGCAAAAAACAGTATTGTATCCCTAACTGGAAGTCTGTCTTTCTTACATCGGACGCATTGTGTTTAGCTTGCGTTGGAGTCTATTTCTATAGACCCCTATCAACATATATTCCTCTAAAATACAGCTCAACCATTGAGAACAATAATTATAACACTTGTAAAAAATATTTCTAAAAGAACAAGAAAAAGAGAAACAGAAAAAATAAAGCCCGTGATATATACCACTAAAGGACATCGAACCCGGTTTAGCTGCGTCACAGGCAGGAACAATGACCTTTAGGCCACAGAGGTTTATCATTATGCAAGGTGATAAAAATAGTGTATTGATTCCAAAAAAAAACTAAGCACACTTGTTTTCGCTTCGATGGATAATTGTTTGAGAAAGGAAACGCTTATCGAACGATGTAGGATTTTTTCGCATAAATGTGAATGGAGTCTCGGTGAAATGTGAGTAGAAAATTAATTAGCAGAGTGAAACTGTTTACAAATACGTCAATCCAGGGTCATTTGAAACACAAGAAAGGAACGTTTCTGGACAGTTTCAAGCCGCTAGTACATTTGTAAAAACTAATCGCTTATCATTCAAAAATTAAAGTCCAGAAATTGAGATATTGTGGGAAAATAGTAAATTAACTACCTGTCAAACAAAATCTCAGGGGTGTGTGATATCCCGTACTTGAGTTATTCAACAAAATGTACATCTCAATGGAGCGGATACGGGGAACACGGCAGTCCATCTGGAGTTAAATTTTGGTCATGTTAAAAGCTTTCTTCTCGCTGTTGAACTTGCAAACATTCGTATAGACACTTCTCTTAACATATTAGTTGTTCAGACTTCAAAGACACAAGGTGAATCGACGTTTTCCGATACGTGACAACAAGTATCATTCTTGCTGTTGATATGAGATTTATACTTCCGAATCACTCGGCCGTGAAAGGTCAAACTCCCTTTGTCTGTAGTCTCTAATTTTTGGCGCTCCCCTCGCGTCGCGTCTCCTCGCAACTTCGCGCGCGTACGTGTCTTTCGCCCGAATAACCGTCGGTATAATCTTAGACCCGGGCGACGCGCGAGTCGCGCGCAGCCCGAGTAATTAGACTACTACACTGAAGATTACACTGAAATTAATGTTCTTGCTTGCTTGCTTGCTTGACGATTACGAACAAAGAACCAAAACAAGAATTTCTATTTAATATTTTAATTCTGAAAGCAAAGATACATAAAAGATACGATTTGAAGCAATTTGAGACAATTTGCTACAACATTCCAATCATATTTGGGGCGTTACACAACGCGAAACTACAACAGCAGAAAAAACTACAAACCGAAATGAAGGGAAGGGTATAATGATCGTCGTGCAGTAAATCCAGATAGACAATATCGTCGATTTTACACTGACCGTGTATGCTGGCTGCATGCGTGGAAAGGCAATTCATGAATAAAGGTACATCTGGCTCTATCCCTCTGGCTATCAGATAAACTGTAATGTCAAAATAACGAAATTAGTGTTTAGACAGGAAGTACTTCAATGCTTTTTCTGGAATTGACACGAATCACGTGCCTGTTAAAAATAGCCCTGTTTACTCACCATGATTGGCCAATCACAATTACACATATCCTTGATACAAAGACGAATGTCGACGTGGCAGCTGAACAGTAGTGCGCTACTACACCACCCATTTGGTTCTTCCGCCGCTGTAAACCGTATTGGAACGTCGGAACGCCTCTTTTGTTGCTTCACTGGCTTATTCTACCAAATTACAGGTACGAATTCATCCCCTCTTTCAGTTCATTCCAGAATCAGTGTAAGGAGCAACTCGAGCGTTTATTAAATAGAGTAAAACTTCGTGAGTCCCAAACTGAAATGTTGACCTGTGACTCCCGGGAGAGTTACTCCCTTATACGGGCTATATACTTGGTATGTGAGGCCCCAAAGGGTATGTTTTTTTTAGCTGTTTTCAGTTGGTCTGAAATAGGGTATCGATTTTGACCATTTCTGTCTGAAATAAGGTATGATTTGTGCACTGTAGTTTTGATTTGGGTATGTTGTTCAGAAGAAGCTACTTAGTCATCATTAGGCGGGAAGACCATCAACAAAAGTCCTTCTCAAATTATGTTTACGCCAACCGCAGGCGGTGTGCGCACTACGATCGCGTTGCATCATGGTCGTAAAACTAAAATCGTCTCATTTGCATCCAGACGCGGTCGAGTAATCATCTCCGAGTGACTGAATTTCAACAAGATCGACTGAATGCGTAATGGATATCAATTGCCTGCTGCCATTTCTTAAAAATTTCAGCAAAAAAGTCATTATCCGTGAATTTTCCGGCCAAACAGTGGCTATTGATGCTTCTTGCTGGCTGCATAAAAGCTTGAGCGTGTCTTTGGCTCAGAGTGGACGGCGAGATAGGTGAGACATGTCGGCTTATCATTGCTTACAAGTTCTCATTTGTGTCGATAAACCAAAGGCTAAGATGGTTTTGTTTCTAATTATTTTCCATCAAGGTGTGTTAATATTTTCCAAAGCTATCTGCGCTCGGTCAAGAAAGCGGGCGTCACTCCATTCGTGGTATTTGATGGTTTACCTTTGCCGGCCAAAGCAGGCGAGAGTGAAAGAAGACGAAGGTGAGAGAAATTTAGATACGTATCAACTTTTTTGCGAGTCTCTAAGTAACAAAATGTCCTTTTCTTTTCTTTTTGGAAACAGAGATAAAGAAGATCGCCTTAGAAGAGCTGAAGAACCGAACATGTCTTCGGAGGAGGCAAACAGACTACGCAGTCAAGCGGTGGAAATTACCTTCGACGACATAACTGCGTGTATAAATGTGAGTACTTTCTCTGTGCTGATTAACACATTTGAATTTATATCTCACTTTTAAGGAAAAATTCATTTACTTCCTGACATTTTGTTGGAATATTGAAAACTGCCAAAAGTGGGATAAATGCGACGCAATATGCTGATATTTCCTTGACCTTTTCCTCTTTTATTTATGTGTTGAATACAGCTTTGTTTAGCAGAAAAAAGTGACCTACATCGTATCCCCATACGAGTCCGACGCTCAGATAGCGTCTCTAATTGCAAAGGGATATGCAGACTTCGCTCTGACAGAGGATTCCGATCTTCTTGCCTATGGTTGCAACAAGGTTAGATCTTTTACTGTGTAGAAAAATTAATGTACTTCTTGGTAAATTCTTCACAAGATCTGAGTTTTTTAAAATGAAAATGTAATTTTATTTTTTTCTGTTGCAGCTTTTTATACCTTTGCATATGCAATAAAATCCAACAGAACACAAAACATACAGTCACACAAACTTACAAGTACACTATCCTTGATTTTATAGAAAAGTACTTACTTTCCAAAAATGTTTCTGTTTAAATTATAGGTCATGGTCAAGGCTTCTTTAAATGGAGATGGTGATGTTTTTGACCTACATGAAATTCTGGAAGGGCTGAAAATGAGCATGAAACAGTTCCAACAACTGTGTGTTGCTGCTGGGTGTGATTACTTAAAAAATGTGAAAGGTATTGGCATCCATAGAGCATATGAAATGGCTTCATCAGGAGACATCTTGGGGGCTTTAACTTGTAGAGGAGCTGATGACGAATACTGCCAAAGCTTCAACAAGGCCATCACAGTTTTCCAGCATCAGACAGTGTTCAATTTGGAATCCTGCTCCACTGTACCATTAAAGAAATGGGACACTGCCCCATCCTTGGAAATTCAATACCTCTGTGGAAAGTATCCTTGCTGTCACTAACTAGGAGTCCTATTGATGATGATGAAACCTTTATTTAAGTGTCATAAAAGAATTCTAGTACATTATAGTACTAATTAGGGACACTAAAACAAAGCTAGTTAAAATAAAATAAAATAAAATAATCATAATTGAGACTTAAGAATCTAAAATTCCTAAAAAATTAATAGGTATAAATTATATTGAATTTAATGAGATAAATTTTAAAAACATTTATTATGAAAATTTATATATGATATTAGGTATTACATAGATTGCAAGAGACACAGTTACTGTTGTTCAATGCAGATATATCTCTACATTATAACTGCTCACAATTCTAAAACATGTTATAAATCCTTGAATGGAAGAATTTAATAAGCACCCTTTTCTAGAATTTTCACCTTGATACTCTCAGTTTGAAAACACAACATGGAAAACCCCAAAAAAGTATTGATTGCTTGCAATTGTAACAACAGCATTCACACTTTTGTCATTTTTGTATAGTGTGCCAAAAAAGCCTCTCACACTATTTAGCCAACCCTTGAAAATTAGTTGAAACCCATGTAAGTTGCATACTGTAAATAAGTGCTCCACTCTAACACAAGCCCAGAACCTTAATAAAAATTTGAAGTACTGTAAGTGTGGGGAACTTATTTAAAGGTTTACAGTATTTAACGATTTACAACCTCTTGGCAATAGAAAATCATGCTTTACAAAAGTGTTTGTCCTTAAGTTTCAGCAACCTTTATAATTCCTTTGCAAATGATGTTGCTGTTGGCAATGTTGATACAAAAAGTGGAAACAAGATCAACAGTTACCCTCTTTTTGAAAAGGTAACTACATGTATCAGTCATTTCAGCTTGTCTAGATTTGTACATGGCTTTTTCCAGAGTATGCATGTGCAAAATGTTGCTAAATGTTTGTTCCTTGTCTTTTAGGCCACTACAAGAACTGGACCAGATGATCAAGTGGCAGTCACTGCTCACTCTGGAACAAAATCAAACAGTATGTTTATTTATAATTCTGAGCCTCTTTAAATAAATTGTGAAACCTTTTTTCTTTGGTAAATTTTTTGCAAACCCAAATTTACATACTTTTTAAAATACACAAGAATACTATCTTCCCTGGCATGGCCATCAATGAAAATCAATAAGGAATGTAATAATTATGTTAATTAAATTATAAATAATGGCACACTCAAAATGGAATTTATTTCAACTTGCAGGTGATTCCAATGAGTGCCAAGCAATGCATTGTGAAATAATCCATGTGAACAGATTCTTGTCATTTCACTGGAAAATTCCCTGCTTTTTGGTGATTGTGATAGAATTTGCCAACATTTATTTTAAAAATGGCACTGAACTCAAAGATGGTGTCATTCAAAAGGACATGGCTGCAGGTGTAAAGCGGGGAAAATACTTGTGTACCTCTCACTGTCAAATTGAAGTGGAAGGAAAACTGTACATAGTACTGTGGAAGTTGGAACCAATAGACGCAGCAGCTACTTTGCCATCTAACCCAAGGACAACTGTCCCTGAGTCTGCAGATGATGAAGCTGACCACGACTCTGACCACGAATCTGATCATGACTCTGATACGCCAGATGAGTCAGCACCAGTGACAACTAGTCATTGTTTACCTTTTAAAGTTCTGGGTACTTGTTACTCCACATCACGCCAAAATGCCCTTAAAGAAGCATTTGAATATCTATATGAACATAACAGGCCAGTCTTTGCTAAACTTCAGGCAGAACCAGACAACACTCACGATAGACATGCAGTTGCTGTTTATATTATGTCATCTACAGATTATGACAAAGTGGGATACATAGCCAGAGAATTGACTCCTTTTGTGCGCCCATTGCTTAAGGGTCCATCCCTTGGTGTATCTGTCAAGAAAATTCGCTTTTGTACCACATACCTTTTGATTGGGTTCTACTTGACAATTGAAATTACTAGGAGAGGTTTATGGGAACAACCAGTAATCAAAGCCAGTCGTAAAGTAAAATAATATTTTCAACATTGTGAACTCATCTTGTTGTGACTTTGTAAAGGAGGTACCTCTATTATTAAAGTGCCCCTCATTAACTGCATCAAAGCATTACAATATAGCCTTCTTGTTAAGTAACAAAAAGAGTAATGATATTACAGTCGAACCTCAATTATCCGAACTGGCCGGGACTGGAGGAAATTGTCAGGATAATTGAGTGCAGATAATGGAATATGAAATTTAATGAAACTAAATAAAACTTATAAAGGCCCTTTTTGAGGGGCTTATTTTAGGAGGTGTTTATATAAGGTGGGAAATTTGCATTACAAAATCGCTTGGGCTAGCTTATGGTTGAAAGGAAATTTATGTGTTTCTGTACTGTTTTCGCTTTGTATTATTTTGTATTTGATGGCAATTTCCAAGTATAAGCCCCCTTGGGCGCTTATATTTGGAGGGGCAATTTAACGGATGGTTTTTTCCATTGCAAAGTGGGGCGTTTATTATTTGGAGGGGCTCATTCATGGAGGGGCTGATTGTCTGAATTTTACGGTAGATACAAAATCGGCATTAAATGTGATACAGTAGCATGCTCTATTGTACAAATGAACTTCATGCAGAAACTTTGGTCTACAACATTTGTTCTTTGAAAGGAAACCAAACTTTTTCAAATGCAATTGGCAATGCCTGAATTAAAAATAAATCATAATGATTGTTTCTAAGGATCTTCATCATGTCTTGTTATTATTCATGAAAACAGTTGGGACCAGAAGAAATTGTCTGGATAATTGAAGGTTGACTGTATCAGTGTTACTCTACTTCAAGTTGCCTAAAAATTGTATTTATAAATAAAATTCAATTTGATTAATATAACATTACTATGAACCTGTTCCTATATATGCTTGGCAGATTTATCTGAATGGAATACACCATTTTCATTTTCTAAAGAAAAGAAAATTTTTAGCTGCTATTCTGCTCACAGGAAGACCATTTCCCAGCAAAATATTTCGAACTTGCACCAATAATGAAAACAGTGCTTGACAAAATCATTTCAAATGTGTTTCACAACAATGTGAACAAGACATGAAACATTCATGCACATCGTATGTACATGTACTAAGCAAGTAACAGTCATTGCAATTGATCTCCTTGCATTGGCGGGGGCAATTCTACTGGAGCTCTATGAAATTGCGCTCTGGCAGTTAACTGTCCCCTTTGTGGCAAGGAAGCACGGTTTGCAACAAATACACCTGGGTCCCCTCTGCGCGATAACACGACTCTGTACAGTCTTTCAGTAATACCTTCCCCAGATGGCTGATTAAAGGATGGCAATTCAAAATCCCTGTACCGTTCTTTAGCTCCAGTCCAGTAATAGAATTTCAAATCTGGGTCTATTCGCTTACTGAATTCGTTCAGAATTTTTGGCTGGGCATCAAGAAACTGCTTAACATCAAAAATATCACCAAGCATTTCATGCATGAGGGCAATTATCCCTTCCACATCATCTGTTGCCGATGCACGAGGGTGCTCAGGGGGGAGACCTCTTTCCTGATATTCAATGCGACGCAACTCCCTGCTCTCCAGGTTGGCAACCAGACCAATCACAGTTTCTTGGGTAAGACCACAGATGTCTTTAATGGGCCTAAAAACAATATATAAGAAATTTTATAACAGGCTATATTTACAAAAGAGGAACAAAACAGAATGTAAGTGGGTGGGATGGGGCTATGTGAAAAAAAAATGGGGTGGGTTGTTCAGGGGAGGTAGTGCCAGTTAAAACTGATCATGGAAGCATGTCATGAACTCTCTGAGTCCAACATGATACAAACATGCCAAAATTTAAATGACTTCCTATTATGACCAGAACAGGCTTTTACTAATTGCTATGTTGTCCACAAAACATGCTCTCATACATGTATCTCTACTGTTAGAGACAGGTTGTGGGTAGGGTTAACCTGGATGTAATAAATTCCTACATTCTCCTTTCCCTATTGATAATGAAAAGCTAATGGGTCAAGCATTGAGTAATTTAAAATTCCTACACACTCAAAGTATATATGCCAATAATCTATTCAAATACATGTACAGCTGTTCATGTAACTGCAGTTTTGTTAAACTAGGCCGGGGCTGAGTTGCTCAAAGCATGGTTTGAACTATCCATTGGTTAAGATGTATCAAAACCCATAGGATTTCATGTTATTTAGCCCTGGGTAACACTAACCATACTTCAAGCAGCTGGGCCCTGATGTTTATTTGTATCTGTCAAGATGGCCAAGTTACATTCTGGTTGTCCGGCATTGCTAGCATGTGTATCTGTACACGCGATGTAAAAAAATGCCACCTTATGTAACCATAACAAATTGTAAACTGAATGGACTTTATAATTTAGTTTGTTCAAAGAACAAAGTTAATGCACATACCATAGATACAGTGTACGTGTGTGTGCATGTCTTACCTATTCACATCAATAGTGCTGTAATCAGGCAAGGTGGGAAACCATGGCATCCAATCAGCCAAAATCCACTCTTTCATGTCATTACAGTAAGATGATCTCTGTTGTTCTGAGAGCCCTCTTCCATCAACTGCCTTGTGCCAGTTATGAATGAGCCTCGGAACATGTGCTCCACTTGTGTGACCTCCCCTTTCCAGGAAGGAGATTACAGCTGGACTAATGAGGCGCTCACAATCAGGCACTGACTGTTTGTTCTTTCCTGTGAGTGCTTCATATGTGAGGCCAGTTGAAGGGTCATGCAAGGCATCTCTCAGGTACCGCAAATCAATACCAGGAATATGGCCTTCATGGAGCCGACTGACTATCCGTTTGAGGAGATGGTTGTGATCTTCCCGGTGGTGGATCAGCTCCCCATTGGCATCCCTCTCAGGTTGATAAAGATAGTCAGAAAAATTGGCAGGATCACTGACATGAACTTTAAGGTCTGCAACTTTCTTCCGGTAGAGATAGATGGCCATAATCGACTTCAAAACTTCTTCCGTTGTCTCAGGGCGTCCTACATGCACAAAAGGAAATTTTGTTAATAAAAGACCAATCAGTATGAAGTTGCTTAGGGGGATAGAAGAGGTCTATATATTAAAGGGTATACAAGGCACTAAATATACACAGTCATAATAATACACACAATTTTATTGAATGGACACATATACCGATCATATAATTACTGTACCTCCAACCCATGGGTGGGGATCATGCATGGAAGGAAAGAGTTTCCTTCTTAAGCTCAAAATGGCATGTTCAAATGGGATTGCATCCTTGCCATCATTAGCCTTGAAGGTATTCAGCCACATGACATCCTGTAGAGGAACTGCTGGGTGTTGACCTATTGGATTTCCTACAGAATAACATGTTATACTTAGCATGTGTCGCAGACCTACGCTTACCTTGGTTATCAACATCTGCGAAGCAGCACCAAATTCCTTGTTCAGTGTACCAGAATTTGAACACGCCCTGTGATTGGCCAGTCAACAAAAGGCTCATGTTTATTGGCCAGTCATAGCGCATACTCAAATTCTGCTCCGCAGATGTTACTAGCTGAGGTTAGTTTACATCTGCGACGCAGGCAACATTATACTGTAATAAAGTAATTAAAAATAACAGATGTCTGAAGGTATGGAAAAATTAATGTTGCAATAATTAATGCCATATGCACAATGTAAGCCAAAAAATGATTTGAATAGTACTTAATCCTTTAACACCAAGAGTGAGCATCAAATTTCTTCTTGTGATTTAAGGAAACGACCAAAGATAAATTAATCACAACAAGTACAATAATGCAGTGCATGGAGACCAGTAAGGAGATCTTGTATGTTGCCACTGTGGATTAAAATTTATTAGGAATCTTAAATGTCCAATGCATGCAGTTGTGTGTATGGCAGATGAAAAAGAAATATTGCATGTCAGAGTTAGTGTACCTACCCAGTCTGTCCAGTTTTAGAAAAGAAGCAATAGTGTTGGCACGCATTCGCCGTGCTTCATTCCTTGCATTTTTGATCAATTCAATGACAGAAATAGGCCTTACAGTTCCAACAGTATGTAGTGAATTGAATTCACCATCGGTACTGAAACCTTAAAGATAAAAAAGGGATAAGCAACAATGAGTTTCTTAAACCAGTATTCATGTGATCAAGGCTGTTGAGTACAAAAATTTGAAGGAGACCACAAAACCAAAAGCTGGAAAGGTAGGTGCCAAGTTGTGTAATGTCTACAGGAACTATGGCAAACAAGTTGTCCAGGGCAATTGCATGGGCTTCCTCAGCTCCTGCTAGGTAACAGCCTTGGTGATTAATATCAGACTGGAGGGGACAAACTGTAACATTACTTTATAGCACTGACTGAAGGAGAGAGGATTAAAATGAACAAAGTCGTGTCTGGTCAAAGCAGTTTTCACATACCCACAACAGTCATTCCTTTACTTCTCATAGCATCTTCCAACTGGACCTCCAATTCCCTCAGTTTAGAGTCAGTAAGGGACTTGTATGGCATGAACCTCACTGGGATGGCATATGGCTTACAATTTCTCAGTTCATCAGATATCATAAATACCAGAAGATGGCTTGCAGCAATGCGCTTCTTTGAGTATAGATCTTTCAGGTACTGCAGAAGGCTTGATTTCAATGAAATCAAATTAACACTAGCACCTTCACCACCCTCTTGTACAAAATCATTCAACTCACTTTGGAAGCCCCTTACTTTCTTTACAAGTTCCTCAAAGCCTACTGCACTCCATGCTAATTCCATCATTTTCTGCTCTGTGGCCTTGCCTCCCTGTAGAGCCTTGCTGTAAACATCATTTGCAACTTGAGCACCCACTGTGAGAAACTCCAAATCACTCTCCAATTCCAACAACAACTTTTGAACATCTTCAGACACCACCCTGGACCTTCCTGTCAAACCAATACTTTTCACAAACATACATCTAACTTTGTAGCCCTCAAACAAAGCCTGCAAAGACCCATCCCCAAGATCCTCATCACCAGCCCAAATTCCCCGCATGCTCTCCCTTAAACCTCTTCGGACATCGCATCCATCAGCCTTAATCCACCATCGACCTTTTGGATTGCTCTCCTTAGCCTGGCTGAGTGCTTCCATCTAAATGAAAAATAGAACCACTTATAAGCTCCTAAGGATCAATTATTTCATTTATGAAAGATTTGTGCAACAGAAAGAAATACTTAACAGGAATACATTGTAAAAGCATATTGATGGATAGGTGTGACAGTAATATGGTACCTGTTGAAAAACTGGTAAGGCAGTTTATATGTTAATTGTTTGGTAATGGGTGAAAGGACAAATGAAAAGAAATCGGAGTCCCAGACAGGAATCAAACCTATAACCTCCATGCAACCTCCATACTCTAACCACCAAGTTTCTGGAAACCCTAGTGACCCATTTCGCTTATCTAAGCTCTTATAAAAAGTATCCTACTGGTCTGCGGGCTCATCAATGTAAGTGTGATTCAGTGTGATAATGCAATTACTAATGATGGTAATGGTGTGACGTGCCCATGAGAAAGAAATGCTAGTTGCTTGGCAATTGGTGAAAAGGACAACTTTTTGTTGTAACCAGGTTAATTATCATCTTTCTCACGGGCACATAACACCATTACCATTGATTGCATAAGGCAGTTTACATAGCTACCCATTTCTATTATAACAGTCAAGTTAGAAAACTGGACAAGCACAAATAGTTTTTAAATACCCTGAATAAAAGCAAACTAAATAGAACAAAAGTGCCAAGTGGAGTGCTGACCAATACATGACCATTCAAGATTTTGTCTAGTTTTATTTAATTTACATGATTAAGTTCATTAAAAAAAAACTTACTTGAACATCAACTGTTTTTGAAAATCCAGTTGATGCTATGTGCTTCTGTATCTCTCTCACACCAATGCTTGCAATATTTACCTTGCTCTAAGAAAATAATTATATCAAAGTTATTACAGACATCATTACTGCCTTACATGCTGTACAAGGCTATCTAAATTGCAGCCCACCAGTCTTTAAACCCTTGCAGAAATAAGCCCAACTAAGCCCTCTTTTGTTATAAACAGTTCCACAAATGGAAATCTGTAATAACCAGAACTACATTGGAGGGAGTAAAGTAAACCTTGGCTCCTATTAGTCACAACCCTGATGTCCCCTTATAAAACTATTTGCAAACTCATTTCCCGTTGTTGAACAAAATTAATGTTATACTTGTTCAAACATTACAAATGAAATCACCTAAACATAAATTACTGCAAAGCAGTAACCAAACACATACAGGCTTAAAACAATAATGGTCATATTACCATTAATAATAGTTATTATTGTTACACATAACAAACCTTTAATGGGTTGAACATCCATGGATTGCGCCTTGCATTTGTTGGCATTCTGGGCTGTACTGAATGGAACTTCTCCATCTCCTGGGGATTGACAAGCCCCAAGTCCCACTCCTTTCTGTTATCATTGGACACACTTGTCCACAAGTGTGATATCTGTACCACTTCCCCATGTTCAACCAAATCAGCAGACGGGATGACATTATCCTGGTTGCCATCTGAAATGGGGGAAGAACATGTGGGTAGGCCACTGGAAGAAATACTCATTTCACTGAGGATAGTGTCCAGGGTATCATCTTTCACTTCTGAATCAAGACTGAGTGATGACTGCTGCAGGGCACTTTGGATGATGTCTGCTGCAGCTTTGTCCACAGCTGTGGATTCATCATCAAGGGTACCCTGTAAGGTTTCCTCTGTTGTACTTTCCAGGTCATACTGCCACACTGGTCCCCTGTGGAGGCATAACCACTTATGCCCAAATTGTGAAAACATGGTTTCTAGCCATGAAGAATAGTGTTCTTCTATGCCAAGTTTCTGGGTGCTGTTACTGGCAAAGAAGCGGATATTATAGTCAAGCAAACCATAGGGCATGCGATCTAGTGGCATTCTTGGATTGGAGCCTTGAAAGCATTCAGTCAAGTGGTAGATTAGGTTGTGCTTTTTCTCTTTAAACAATGTTTTCATTGCATTCATGCTTGTAGCAAGGAAATCAGTGTTCACAAATTTGAAAAATTCCAGGCCTTCAACTTCTACAACAGCAAGCTTGAAGATATGGTGAAGCAGTTGTGTCCTCAATCTTGACGACATCGAGCTTTTAAAGCATGTCAAGAACTCCCTCACCATATCGCCAATAGTAATACTTGATGTCAATGTATTTTTGGCTGGGGAACAATTGAAGATTGGTGACAAAGAGGCATCTCCGGCTATCACAGTTCTCTGTGGTGTGCTCCCACCAACTTCAAAATTAACAGGATTCACAATGTAATCGATATTGAGTGCCTCCTCTGCTTCTGATAAGGTTAAGAACTGCTTTGCCAGGTGCTTGATCACGCGTGTGCGACAAGATTGACCTATTGTTCAAGCAAAATACGTCACCTCAGTTCCCAAATAGAGAATGCTAAGATACAACTACATAGCATAATAAGAATTACCAGAAAATCACTACACTGGATACACTGGCTGTGGTTACAGTGGAATAATGATAATCCAACCTTTTGACACCAAAAATTAACAAGCCCTCTGGGGTGTTAATAGTAAGATTAAGGAACAATCCAAAATTTAGCTTAAAATAGACGATCTAACTGAGAACAAAGGACTTTGATAGGTGTTGTTATCATGAAAGTGTGAGCCAATTGCATTTTAAAGTAAATACCTATTCAGGAAAGATAAGGAATGATAAAAACAAATCACCTGTCTAAAGAAAACTGAAAACCCAAAATAGCTTCTGTTGTAATCTGGTTATCTCAACGCAACAACAAAAGAGCTACTGAAGAATTAACAGAAACTGAACTACACATGTTCTCACATGTTCTTTTGTTGAGACAAAACAAAGCATGGCGAACCCCTCCATGGACCCATGTGGAACCCCCAGTCACTAATATTACAACAGCTTCCTTTCAAGATCTCACAATAGACATGACAGTTTATTTCATGTACATGTATACATGGACAAACTAACTATACATCTTGCTTAATTTAGATTGAAGTTTAAAATTTTAAAACGTAAATAGTGGTTTTTGAGTAAGCTTATATTTTCCATCACCAAAATAACTAAGAAATTCCAAGAAAATCCGACACAGGTAGTATACAATATCTAGTTGGACACCACAAGCCACGAATAAGACCACAATTTAATAGCTTTGATCTAGAGGAACAAACCTGTCCTCGAGGATTTGCAAGTTTTGTTTACAGTGACGGCACAGGAATTCCAAAAATCCGGGTCTTTCCTCATGGGCCATTTATCTGTCCATGCATCCTCCGAAAATAGACAAATGTGCTGCACTAACGCAGAGGTTTCCTCTACAGACCATTCTCGGGAACTTGAGGAAGGTTTAGGAGCGATGTTCCCTTCCTGAAAAAGGCTTTTCCTTGAAGTGCCCTCTGACTGCGGTCGTTTGTTCGCTGGCTTGCCCGGTGTGTTGCCCTCCGCAACAATGGGCCTTTTGGCGGCCATGTTACTCTAAAGCATCCGCCGAAAACACAAGGATGCCGCGGGGAGCGTTGGGGAGCGTTTGTTTCTTTCTGTTAATGAAAAGTTAAAGAAACATTTTAGACCTTTTTTGAGTTCCAAATAGACAGAAATAAAAAGATTGAGGCTCGAAACAAATGGTCTCATGTTACACCATGAATAAGAATACGAGTGTTTAACAGTTATAAACTTGCGATGTTTGAACAATTTTATCTAAAAAGCACTTGAAAACTCTTATAACGAGTCTCTCTTACAATTTATATAAAAACAGAACAAATGTACCGCCTAAATGATGAAGAAAATGAACAGCGAAACTCACCGCAATTCCACGCTTACGCCGCCATCTTGTGTAATCTTGTCACCATAATGCAACGCGATCTTAGTGCGCACACCGCCTGCACCAACCGTGTAGGTAAAATAGGTCTGAAATACGGTTATCGAATGTTTGGTCTGGTCTGTAATAGGGTAAGGAAAGTCGTAGATTTTGGCCTGAAATAGGGTAATAAGGTTTCAGGAAAAGGGCCGCACACCACCATCCAAATTTTTCTGGAAGCAGCAGGTTGGCCAAGCTCTACGGCGCGCGTCACGTAATCTTAGCCTCAACATGACCTTTGCGTAATAGGTCTCATAGCGAATTATAGTTTGTATAGGAAAAAAGTATCGATTTTGATGGTAAAATTCGAAACGATTTTTCAATAAAAATACTCCTTTGTGGCTTCGTTTGTGCCATGTCTGGTTTCTAGGTCGATTTGAAGCTAGCGATTTCGTGGAGTTTCTGTTCCAGCGGCTTCTCCCTCTGTATATACCATACACGTTGCCAAGGAAGGGGAGTACGCCAGAGTTAGCGCCCGGATACACTGGCGGAAAACGCTGAAAACAGCCATACATTCGTTCCAAAGGCTCCGATCGCATCGAAATTTCACGTGGACCACGGCAGATAGTAACAAAACACATCCATCGTAGGCTACTGAGTACCATTAACGTGGAGAGGGATTTGTTCCTGAATGATATCCACAATCTTTTCCGTCAAGACCAATCGAAAGTAGCTTGATTTAAATGTCGTGTGCCCCATACGTTTCAATAGTCAAATTACTTACAATTCTTGGCAGTTTCACGTGATGTCAGATAAAAAAACTAAAATCCAAAAGTAAACAGTCTTTTGCATTTTTATCTTCATCACGTAAAACACATTTAAGAAATGTATCTACCTGCCTGTTTTCATCTCGGTAGCGTGCTTTGTTCTGAAAATAGAGCAGTTTGAATTTTAGGTTTTTTCTCAGAGCGTGACATAAAGATGGCTGCTCACAAGTATGTCAGGTACATGAATACATCGATTCACCGTGTATTTTGAGGTCTGAAAAGCCAACGCAACAAAGTCTAAAGTCGTATTAACAAATCGATTGCTTTTTTCCTTGATGTATTGACTAATTCGAGTTTGCCCAATCAGAGAAAGATTAGCGCGCTG
>JAEMWC010000650.1:157500-312500 GCA_016490735.1 Pachyseris speciosa
CCTGCCCTAGAGCACTTTATTGATGGCATTAAGAAGGCAGCAGGTTTCTTCTCCGTTATGGAACAAGAATTGAAGAAGTTTGAAGGCAAAGCTGAAAAAGCCCAGAGCGATCCAAAACCGTTGCACTACAAATTGATGAACAAGGAGGCCAAGGACATGAAGTCCATCTGCCAAATCTTCTATGCCGTCCTACCAGACGTGAGGACTGATTTTCTAGCCATTCCTACCCAGGGAACAGACCAGAATTACGTGGACAGCTGGCTGGAAACGGAGACGAAGAGGATTCAAGAAGATTTCAAGAAGGCACCGAAACTTGTCAAAATGTTACTGAAATCCATCACTGGGTGAAACTGGCGTCGAACTTGTGAACCTATAGTAAATGTATAACCAAATCGTCGTAGTTCAACTTATCTATTTTTTACGGAACGCAAATGCATATCAGCATTTTCTTGCTGTGATTTAAATGATTTGAGCGGTACCGTTTGGCTAGGTGTGTGACATTTTCATATAATAAACTTTGTTATAGCGCGGACTTTTTCCTTTTCTTTTTTTCTAACACATTTTATAGTGACACTATACTCTTTCTCACTGAGGGATGTGATTGTGTGTACAATTACATCATGCAAAATATACAATCGATGAAATTACCTGCATTCAGAATACACCATTTGCTAATGATCAGTTCCTGGTGAATTGTGGGTAGATCCCGTCCTTTGTGGGGGCAAACGGCCATTTTAGGACGTAATTTGAAATTGTAATTTTGACCGTTTGCCCCCACAAAGGACTGGATCTACCAACAATTCACCAGGAGCTGATCATTAGCAAATGGTGTATTCTGAATGCAGGTAATTTCATCGATTGTATATTTTGCATGATATAATTGTACACACATTCACATCCCTCAGTGAAAAAGAGTATAGTGTCACTATAAAATGTGTTTGTGTTTTGATCATTAGCAAAATGGTGTATTGCATTTGAATTTGCATGTAGATGTTATCTTGCGAAAGTCTTTGCATTAACTGGTTCAAATACAGTTTTCATGGAGTTTGATGGACTTTGAATTTTATAGAAATAAAGCGATATGTTGTTACAACTGTCCCCCTAAATGACGTCTCATTCGACGTGTGCGCTAAATCATGATTCTATTCAGTATGCAATTCATGTTTATTGCGATGTTTGTTGTTTTTTATACGCATTGTAGAGTTAAATAAAATAGGTTTTTTTAAACCTAAACAGTTGTTACGGCTATTCGTACTGAGTTCAGGTGGACTTTTGTCGGTTTCGGTGAGTGTTGAGTGTTTTTCTAAAATCTCTTATTTGACACAAAATCAGCATGGTCGTACAATAGTGTTCGTCGAAGACGAATGTGTCAACACTGACCGATAAACTTTTGTGTCTTCACCTTGTTGAATTTCTGCCTTTGAGATGAGCAATAAGGCGCTAAAAAAGGAGCAGGGGTTGCTTGCATGACGGCTTATAATTGGGTCATAACCACGTAGCTATATCGTTTAACGACTGCTTTAAATGAACAGAGCAGTGTGTTTTGAACGAAAAAAGGTTCAACCAGAAATACCAAGACTTCTCCCCTACAGCTGTTTTTTCCTTGAATTTCTTGTGCCCAGAAAAGTTGATTGCCGTCATATTTTTCTTCAATTCGATTAAATATTGTACTTACAAATTAAAACCACTCACATATTCATTCTTTAAACCGCAGTTCAAATACATGATTTCCATATATTCAGTCATTTATTCATCACTCAGGGGTTTACTGCGAAACAACAAAATGACCAGCTCCCGGTTGGCCTGATAGCTCAGTTGGTAGAGTACTGCACCGGTACCGCAGAGGTCGTGGGTTCAAATCCCGTACAACTGCTTAAGTAGTGTTCATATAACTGACATGACCACTCACATATTCATAAAAATACAGTTCTGTGAACTCTAGTATAAACGACTGAAGGTTTTTTATGACCTCCTTCCCCTCCAGCGCTTCCCTCTACCATCAAATTACAATAAAAGACAAACTAAACTGATTCATCGCGAATGTAACCACTGATCAAAGAGTGTACGGTTTACACTTGAAGTCCAACACTTTCCAGCTCGTACTCTTTGGTGGATCAATAATATCACTCAGATACCACGATAGTAGACAATCAATGACCAATCACTGGTCAACAAGCTATTGCAATTTTTCTTGACATAATAGGCTACGACAACAACAGAATACCATGTTAGAAGCACCCCTAAGTTTAGCGTTAAGTGATAACTCAACAACGATCTCGGTGGTATTTTGCTGAATATAAATAAAGGTCCGAGGAGTGCATTCAGAGCCACCTTGAGTATTCAAATTTAAGGTGGGTGTGAATGCGCTACTACGATTTTTTTAAACTTGAAACTTGAAAATGTTGGATCTCGACATGCTGATTACTATTCAACATTAAATCTACTGTTCTATCACGAATGCCGTTCTCTGATTGGATACGCTACTCGCTATCTATTCTGTGATAGATAGTGAGTAGCGGTTGTCAACAAAATAGCGCCCGCTTCTTCGCGGTTTTCGAAGTGTCTGTGAGGAGAATTTGGATAATTTAATTCTTTAGTTTAGAACGACTAGTAGATTTATACTAAAACAATTAGATTGTGAGATCGAGATTTCTATGCGTGATAGCCGATTCGGGCTGTGCCCTCATCAGCTATCACGCGATAGAAATCTCGAGCTCATAATCTAATTGTTAAATAAAAAAAATGAGGCTCACCGAGCGAGCCCGTTTTTGAAACTAAAGCTAAACTTAGGGGCGTTTCTAACACATTAAACTGTTGTGACATGTATTCGAGCGTCCTCATTCAGCTGCTTTTAAGTTCTACCTATTTATTTTATTTTACGACTAAAATTCCATACAAATCGTTATATTTTGCCCTTAAGTGGTCTGGTTATGAGTCTGGTACCCTGTGGTCGGCCGTGTTTTTCGCAAGTGCATGAAGATAACCTCTATAAGAACACTGCATGATGGAGGCATGGAATGGAGGGACGTACGAACGCTAAAAGATGCACTGATCACTTCACTTCACTTCACTTTATTTCGAATATTACAATCATACAATTTAGAAAAATACACAACCCGCATGTAGCAAAGCTAATCGAGGCGGGTTGTGTAGCTTACACGTGCACTGATCAAGAGTAATGTTCCTCAGTTTTTATAAAATTAGTTTGAATTTAATAGAAGTGATACGCTAAAATAACTCTTCATAAGTAGTCCGGGAGTCAGGACTGGCCGCCAGGAAAGTATTTTATTATAAAAAACCTGTGAAATTATACCAGTTTTTAGATTACCGTCCGTTTTGTCTTTAGTTCAATAATTTTGTATTGCTGTTGTTATTTTCTTCAAGTTTATGTACCCGAGAGCTAATTTTCGTCAATGGATCCCTAGTTTGATATCAGTATCATTGGGTCACTAACTGACTCATCCTTCAGTCACAGTTCTACCAACTTTTTCTTCTATCCAATTGCACCCACCGCTCCCCCTCGCTTCAGCAATACTCAGCACTGAGCCATACAGTTCAGTCCCGTGTCCATTCAGTTTTACGTTGATTCACATTAACTAGGCGACAATAGAGAGAGGGACGAAGCAGGGCACATGCTTTCATGTGTCCTTAGCCCTCCTCCTCATAATTAAACTACTGTTTTGATAGCTGTTGCATCGAAGTAAGAAATGGCGATTTCTCTTTGATTTCCGAAGAGTTTCATGCAATTTTTTGATCGGATTATTAAGTCAAATGCATATCTCATTTGTGACACGCAGATGGCTGACACCCAAACACTTGCAAGAAATGCAGTTGTGGGACTTCGCGACCAGATTAAAGGCATGCCAAGTAACATTCGATCATTTTCCACCTCAATGAAGTCCCTTTATGAAGATGACAGTCTTGTGACCTTCACAGCAGCAGGCGTGAAGCTCAGGAAACTTCGAGACGACACAAGAGACGATGCACTTGCGTGCCTCAAAGAAGTCCTCCCACTGTCCATAAAGTTTGTGTCATCCGTAAAGGATTATTTTGAGTACTATGAAGACCTGGAGTATGAGAGATGGTGTCAACTGATTCCTCGAATTCTTGAAAAGACAGTTAGTTACAGAACGTTTAGTGAAACCCTTCGGCAGATGTATGAGTGCACGCTGGTTCCTCTAAAGCAGAGAGAGCAGGTAGCAAAGCTTATCGTGGTGGAGTTGAGAGAACTGAAGGAGGGGTACGAAAGGAAGAAAAGACAGCTTGAAGACACCGCTAATACGAAAAAAGACTGGGCGATTGGACTTGCGTTTGTTCCATTTGTCAACCTTTTCGCGACCCCTGCATTAGCAGCAGCTGCGAGCTCGGATATTGCCGAAGCAGCGGAAAACGGTGCCCAAGCAGCAATTCAAGAAAATACTGCATTGCAGGTGAGCCAGACGCTAATCCCAGCTCTTCATGACTTTGTCACTGGTATCGCAAAAGCAGCTGGCTTCTTCTCTGTGATGGAGCAGGAATTACGCAAGTTTGAAGACAAAGCTGAGAAAGGACAAGAAACCCAGAAGCGCCTTCACTACATGACAATGAAGCAAGAAGCGGAGGAGATAAAATCCCTTTGCCAGGTCTTTACCGCAGCTCTACCACAAGTGAGGAATGACTTATTAGCCTTGCAGGGGAAATCAAACTTAGCCATACCATGGCTGGAAGCAGCTCTCAGTTTAAAAGGCGCCTGGTAAACAAACCTCTATTCAAATTTACAAGGGTGTGCCTATATTTTTCAGCATTTGAGTCTATATTTTTTTTGCAGAGAACTGTAGTTACAGGGTGTAATTTAAAGAGACGGTGAAAGTGTTCAGGCTTGAGTATTAAGTATAAGATAGAAAAAAAAACACAATTGTCACACCTGTGAACAATGGACAAATTTCCAAATGGAACGATAACTGGACACCAGAAGTACTAATCGATTTAAGCTTCTGTGTGTAATACTGAAGCATTTATCTTTTTTCTGATTTATATTAGGTCGGACACATACACATTGATTTCAGTGCCCGCGCGATTCGATTCGAGTAATTAGAGTTTAGAGGCCTGTTCTATGGCGCACAAAGCCAACTGTATCACCTCGCTTTCCAAGGTTTTTCCGAAGTTCAACGATAGAGCATTAGGAAGTTCATAGGGTTGATTCGCTTGTGGGACTCAGAATTTATTTATCCGAGCAAAGACCGCGGCACTAAGATTTTTTTTCACTCGAAAATAGAGCAGTTTTCAATACACGATTTTGCTAATGATCAGTTCCTGGTGAACTGTGGGTAGATCCAGTCCTTTGTAGGGGCAAACGGCCATTTTAGGATGTAATTTGAAATTGTAATTTTGACCGTTTGCCCCCGCAAAGAACTGGATCTACCCATAATTCACCAGGAACTGATCATCAGCAAAATGGTGTATTGACTGCCGTAAAACTACAAATCAATTACTCCAGCCAATCACAACAGAACGAAAGAGTACAACGAGCCAATCACAATTCGATTGGTTTTTTTTGGATTGGTTTTTGTTTTGCTTCTCATTGGTTGAGAAATTGGCGCGAGTTTTTTATTATTATTATTATTATCATCATCATCATCATCATTATTATTATTATTATTATTATTATTATTATTATTATTATTATTATTATTAGAATTTAGCACAGGGATTTTCCCTGGGAAGAAATATCCAGTCAAGTCTCATTCCGAGACCTCAGACTTCCAGCACTTTTCTGAGGATATGTGCCGATCCGAGGAGTGCCGACTTTTGCATCGTTCTTGTTCGGTTTTTAATACCTAGTTGCTCCAAGTGGCCTGCCAGCTTCTTTGACACTGAACCTAATGTGCCTACAACCACTGGCACCACTTTTGTCCTTGATTTCCAGATCCTTTTAATCTCTCTTGCCAGGTCTTGGTACTTTTCATACTTTTCAGTTTCTTTCTGCAGTACGTTACTATCACCGGGAACAGCTATGTCCACAATGATTCTTTCCTTTGCCTTCTTTTTCTGAATTACAATGTCAGAGTAACACGTACCTATATAACTCAACAATGCACGAGAAACAAGTGCTGAATATCAGCATCTCGCAAATCGAATATTATCATTTTCGTGTTTTAAAAGTTCTTAAGGACCTTCTTAGTTTTAACGACCTTGTACATTTTCGCTTGAATTTCCTCTAAGCCCGGCAGTTTGCTTTGGCCATATGATAAACTTTTAGCGCCAATTTATACCTTAAAACGTCTTAACACGAAGTCAAATACAAAAATGGCCTCTAGCAGATTTTTGAACGCATTTCACACGGGCGCCGTTTTCAGTTAATTCATGACGAATTATAGTCAATCATGAAGGAAGTTTTGACTGTTGACTCAACTTTAAAAAATTTTATAAACAGCAAGAAGGATTCTAAAGCCAAGCATTTTGTCGAAAAATTCAGAAAATTGTGAACCTTCGCCAAACTTTGTGTTTTAAACTTTTCAATGCTTGGAGTTCTCGACACAATAAACAAGTCAAAAACCCATGACTGTGAGCATAATTTGTCACCCATGATATTAAAAGCTAATCAAATGGTATTCTCGTGAAAGTAGGAAATAATTTCACTTGCGTTTTGTCAAAACTCCGTGAAAGTCTCCCTCGCCTTTGCCGTGCGTGAAATGATTTCGTATTATTTCACTCGTCACCGTTTGATTATACATACCAATACCACTGACGCCTTTTTCTCATGTTTGCAAGTGGACTTCCAAATCATTATTCTTCTGTTTGTACCCCGCCCCCAGCACTTAGCAAGATTTTATTTGAACAGTACACTGTAAGGTTTCGCAGGCAAACATCGATGTCCAACCAGAGTTCGGCGGCCGCAGGAGCCCGGTGGCCGGCAAAATCGGTTTCGTTTTGCCTCTGGTGGTTCTACCTTGTAGAGACCACGGATCCTTTCGCTGACCGAACATCCACAGGAGCCAAAAACTAGTACAGAGGTCATAATAGCGTATGGACCTCACTGCGCTTTGGGTTGTTTTAGACTTCTCCTTAATGCACTTCATAAAGTGTTCCTCGCTGCCGCCGCCTTCTCCTCCTCATCATCCTCATCCTCCCCCCCAGCCCCACCCCTCGTTCTCCCTTATTTCCTTCATAACGCGTTCTTCACCCCTCCCCCTTCCCCACTCTCTTCTTTCTTTCATTAGGGACTTTAAGCAAATCACTACGGCGACCCATGCTACGGCGGCCGGAAGTAAAAAAGCCCAGAAATGAAGCAGTGCGCATGATTGGAAATGAGCTTTCGCTGTAGCGCCAAATCCTGCAACGTGAAGAACTGCCTTCTGGCGTAGTCGCTACTACGTGAGTATAAAAGTCGACTCTCCTCCTATTCTTTGCGGTCACTAGTTTTAAAAACTAACATAGATTGTTTTTCACTTTATTAAGAAAGTATTTGAAGCTTCTGGTTTTCTAGTAAATACGTTTTCCCTGCGTTTTCTCGTAAAAGATTTCTATCGCCAGCAGAGTGTGCCATGCATAAATATGGCCGCGGAAATACTGCCAGAAAAAACAAAGGCTAGACGAAAACCGTAAGTACGACTGTTAGCAATAAAGCTAATGAAATGTCGCTGAAGGTTGTTTACGCAAGAATGAAATATCTAAAACGTTGAATTTGTTGATTTCTTGTTAAATACGGCACATAAGAAGAAAAATCACTTGCAGCGAACTCCGATCTTCAATTGTAGTTTTCTGTTTTGTGTAGAAATCGCCCCCCGATGATGTTTTCTATTAATATTCTTCTTGGCAAACGAAAGATTTGAATTTAAGTACAGAAATTCTTGCACAAAGTCTCTCTCAAAAGAAGGAAATTGGCTTCTATTTTCAGTGTTTTTGGTTCGTTCTAGATAATCTCGTCCGCTGTGGCAAATTAAGTTTTACAGTCTAAAGCAGTGCTGAATTCTTCGTCTGAAGTGAAGCCCATATTTTTCTTTCATGTGACAACTACGTTGTTTTATGTATTCGCTTCTCCAAAGGAGGTCATAACAGCGAAAGCACGTGAGCCGTAGTCACTGCTTGCTTAAAGTTGAAATTTGGAGGGCTACGGTGACGTACTCTCCCGAGGACTCCGCATCCACGACCGCCGTAGTAGAGGTCGCCGTAGCGATTTGGTTAAAGTCCCTATTAAGTGTTCCTAACCGTCCCGCTCCTCGTCCTCTTCTTCCCTTCATAAAGCGATCGTCACCCTTTCAGCTCCCCCTTCTCCCTTTCTTATTTCCTTCATAAGGCATTCCTCACCCCTCCCCTCCTAATCCTGTTATTTCCTTTATAAATAGAGCGTCACTCACCCCTCCCCCTCTTTTTCCCGTGTCCATGCTATACTATTTTTCCCGCGCTCTCGGAAAGGAGTTGAATATTTTCAGTCAAACCTAACTTTTATCATTGAATCTTTGTTTCCGTGCTACTCAAGTTACTCACATAATGTAAGTGCTGTAATCCTCCACACGATTTACAACACCCACTGCAAGTGGTTATACATCGAGAAAACAAAAAACTCTTCAATTTATATCATCTCCCTTGAAACAAGGAAATAATAATTTCCTTTCGCATGTGCGCAGTTTTTAAACCTTAGGTGCATCAAACTCCCGGAAGAGGAGGGACTCAGGGACCATCTCAAATTAAACTTTGATACTCTTAGGGAATTCTTGAAGTAAGCCCCCCTTCCCCCTCCCCCTCCCCCTCCCCCCCCCCCCCCAAACTTTAACCCCTCACTTTAACTCCATTTCGTTTATGCGGGATTTCTCACCTCTGGAGGACAATAAAGAACGGGTATCTAAGGCGCATTTTTTGCTCACGCTGCTTATTCCTATTCCGGTTTAGGAATGAGAAAATAAGTGGAATATGTTTTTTCCAAGAAAACGCATATTAAAACAGAATACTCTTTGCAGAAGTGACGCGAGATAAGCGCACTGGATAGTCTGGACCGAGCATCTGAACCTGACTTCCGGTGCAACGTCAAGGGCCCTGCGGGCCGCGCACGATTTCGCGCCAAACGTTTTCCCAATGAAACGCATATTCTCCGTATTCCGAGTAAATTGCATTCTTTTCATTCCGTTTATTCTGCTATCGGGAACAGAATAAACTGTACCTGCCAACTCTCACGCATTATGCGTGAGTCTCACGCCTGAGGACCAAAGACGTCGATCTCACGCATTGAGGATAATTTCTCACGCATGACTTGTCCTTTGACACGTTCACAACAAAAATTCAATTCAATATTCCCCGTAAATGTTCCAACAAACGATGTTTAATGTCGAGTTTGAGTCCTTGTATCAGGACGCGCTAAAACATTGTGTTTCAGTTTGCATTTGAGGGACTGAATATTAACTCAAATAGCTTCGGAAGTGTTGGGAAGTCATCGGAACATCCTCGGACATTTTCGGAAATTCCGGGCATGAGGAGACGAAAATCTCACGCATTTGACTCAGAAAAAGTTGGCAGGTATAATAAACAGAATATTATTCTGTTCATTCCGGAATAGGTCCCAAAAAAACACGATTACCGGTTTATTCTGAATTCTCCTATTCCAAATTAGTTCCCCAAAGTATTTTTCTGGACTAGTGCTAGTGGTAAAACTATCAGCAACGGATATTCTAATCTTCTTACAATATACATTTGTAACCGTCTGGTTTGTTGAGGTACAATAAAGTGTAATTTTATGCACCCATAACTAAAACCTGAGGGTTTAAATTTTAACGTATTACTATGTGAAACACTGTGGCTACTCAAAGAGAAATTTACGGGGAGTTATTTCTGACTGTACTGTTTCACATTATTTTGCAAAATGGCATTTATTTCTATTATACCGTGAATCTTTTGAGTGAAAGTCGAACCGGATTTCAGCGTAACATGTTAAGGTTTAACATGATTTAGCATTCTGGCAGTAAAATGTGTTTCCTGGTCCATCATAACTGAAATATTTCCCGACGTCAAGATTACTAGCGCTCCTCTTGAGGCATCTAGTATAAATGCACCTATTTCTCAGAGGCGTAGGCTTGTATAAGAGTTAGAGCAGTTTTCATTCAAGTGTTTTGAAAAAATTCGTGTTTGCATAGTTTTTGCTTTACCAGGTTATATTCTTGGTTTAACACCGTTTTGTTGAGCAATGCCCTGAGAAGTCAAACCAAACCAAATCACGGCCGCTCCTGCGCTTAAATTTGGTAACACTTATATCCATCGAATTCTGATTGATAATTTGCGCTGCTGACCTCAGTTATGAATGGTAGAGAAATCACCCAACTGAAAACTGCACTAAATAGTAAACACCATACAAATTGTTCGACACGTCACACGATCCCGTCTTCTAAAATCGCGCTGACTGGAGAGGCCTGGTCTTGAGATTCGGGCGACAAATCCTGAGCCTGCGGATTGCATACTGTCCGGCGGAACTTCGCGCGAGCGTTCTGAAACCAAACCTGTAAAACTCGTTTCGAGAGACCGGTTTTTTGTGAGAGTTGTTTCAAGTCCTTTGCGTCGGGGTTGTGGTTCATTGCAAAGTACGCTTTCATTGCTCTAAGTTGATGATGCTTGAAGGATGTACGCATGCGTTTAGGCTTGGTATCTCCTTCGTGATGTCCTAGATGTCTTTCGGCGTCGGAAATTGTAAAACCTGCAAATAAGTTTTAAAAAAACACACCAGCAATGTTGTTAGTCTGATCCAGGTTCTCAGATATTAGGAGTAATGTCAACCAGCAAGCGCCGGCTGAAAAACAAACCGAGCGGGAAGACATGAAGAACTTTTCGCCCAGCTGAGGTACTCGGGGTCAGCGATCAGAGAGTGAAAAGGAATCCTTGATTTTATCAACCGAGGTTAGAGTTTCAAGAGCTGGCGTTTCGAACTTTTGCCAATGCACTCGTCAAACACAACATTCGCTTACATTAACGTAAATCAGACTAAACCAAGCAATTTCGTCTGCCACATATGTGCTAAGCTAATCTGCATCCCATATACCAAGAGACGCAAAATGCGCGGGCGAATTATTTGAAGATAGAAAAGGAATTTCTTGTCGTTTCTTGCAACAAATGTCTCTGCTTGGGCTATACCGCCCATATTCCTTCGTGCATGTTAACTTCCTCAAGAGTATTAAAATTGATTAAACTGGAACTTGAACTTAAAATGTTAGAGTAATAACTTACTTTTTGCAACTTTTGTAAATTTATTTACTGCCATTTAAATCTAATCAATCTTTTTATTATATTTGTGAAGAAAAAAAGTCGGTAAGAAAATAGCAACGACTACTAAAAAAAATAAGGAATGGTGTGAGATCGGATAGCATTCGCGTTAAAAGCGGTTAAGATTTTTTGAACGCAACAAAGAAAGTGATTCTTCCAAGACTTACCAATTTTATTTGCGGGCGATCTAAGGGGGAGAATTTATGCTTAACCTGTTACCAGACGTAGCTGCAACATTAATAGACCTTTCTACGGTCAGCTTCAGTTCAGCCTTTGGTATAGGCCGAAAATCTGTCGACATTACTTGAAAGAGCAGCCAAGTCTGGGAGTCGTATCTTTTAAAATCGCAAAATTTTGACTTCAAAATATCGGTAAATTTTACAGACAACGTTGGTATGCTGGAGGGTGCAAACTTGCCCCCTAGCGTACAAACGTCTGTAAAATTGCCCGACTATCTAGAACCATATTTGGCGCTAGTTTGCAAGCTAGTTGTGGCTCTCAAACTTGGCAATTCTACTAATGCTCATTCTAGCAGTGTCCATAGATTTTAGCTACCTGGTCGAAATAGAAAGCTGAAAAAAAAAAACGTGGAAAGGTCTGTTGGTTTCTTTAAACTTGTGATACCAGAAAAGTTTTCGAGCGCATTTTTAGTTCAGACCAAGTTTTTCTCAACTAGTCGTTATACGTTGGAGCTTTGAGTCCATAACCCTTACGTCACGAAAGTCGTGGTAGAAAATGATGGCTTGTGTAACCATAATTTTTTCTCATGTCATGCGTATATTTAGCTTATAGGTAAATCCTATAGCTAAACCACATTGATTCATCGATTCAGTTAACTGTTGTAAATGTTTGTTCGCCGGCATATAAAAAGAGTATGAATAATGCGTCAAATGTAGGCCAATACCAGCAATACCTTGAGATTTAAAACAATTTTAAAGAGCAAATAAAGCACGCAGGCGCCTAATAAACTCTTGTTTGCAAAAAAACTAGAATGTTTTTCCGATTGAGCTCACACTGACTCCGTAAGAGTTAAGTTAGAGACAAACAGTGGAGAGATTTTTTAGCAGTCAATGGCATTGACAGGTGTAAGGTTTATTATTCATGGGCTTTTAATAAAATAACGCCTTAGCCGCTCGCCGACAAACACCACTTTCACTCCCTTTAAAGAACTAGCTCTTTGTTGCAGAGATTAGCTAGGATTGACGTGGAAATGATGGCTTAGAAGAATTGTAAAGTGCTTGAAAATTACGCGAAAAGTTCTTAAACGAAACCAAAAAAAAAACAGTTGTTAAGAGCCAAGGATGGCAATCAAACAGAAGACAAAATCCCACGAGTAATAAAACGTAAAGGTGAAGAAAGGAGGCGTGTAAGTTACTTAATTTGTTAATATTATTGTTATTGAAATTGTCGTCCACATGTCGCCAGCGAGAAATACTTTCAGAGTGCCAGGGAGACTAAACACCGCAGATATCATTTTGTTGAGATCATAGGCGCGTGAAAGCTTTTGCGTTTCTGCTTGCAACAATGATTTCTCGATAGTTCAATTTACTGCAGCTCCACTCAGTTTGATATATTCTTTTCTTGAACCACAAGCGCGACAACAAGCAAGCTGACACAAATAAAGTTAACACAAAAATCTCGAACACCACTTGACAACACCATAAACACAATAAGCAACATAAGGCTGGCCACACAAGAGACAATAGAAGCTAAAAGCAAGACTCTCTGTTGTTCCAGACCATAAGCACAATTAACAAGAGTGATTTTCGCCGTTATTGCTCGCCGGCGCGCGTAATCAGGGCTTTTTGTTCTCGCAAGCCTCACCTGGTAGCGTCGTTACGCCTTCTAAAGGCATTGAAATTTTCTTTTTTCTCGGGCGTCCTTTCGCCGACGATGTACCGAGCGTCGCTTTCAAGGCCTGTGTTTCCTCGCGGAGTAGAACCTCGTAGTCTGCCTTACAGTATATTTGCATTCCGCGCATGCCAAAGTACTCTCCCGTCGCCAATATTCGTTTGCAGCGATCACAGGCGAAACAGCTGATGTGGTAAACGTGCTCGCGGGCGCGCATTACCAATTCTTTGCTTGAGATTCCCAGATCGCAGCTTGCACACTTCTTTACTGAAAAGCGTCTAAAGGAAAATAAAAACATCTATTTGAATTACGCGTGAGTGGCAAAAATGCAATTGTTTTGTTTAGTATTGTCTAGCACACTCGCCGACTAAGGTATAATAAGCTTGGTGTCAACAAAAGAAACTGTCCCAAATAGAGAGCCTTCAGCTATTCTTCAGAATCACAAGTTAACTGGAGCTTGACGTTGTGTCACAATGCGATGTTCAGTGAATAGTGACCACAATAGCTTATTGTAGGATAAGTGGACTAACTAACAAAAATTCGAAAAAAAAAGATCTGGCAGTATAAAGCCATTACACATGTAAAATTTATTTATTTATTTATTTATTTAATTTATAATCAATTACATAACTTTACAACATTACGATGCACTAAGGCCTGTTTCAAACGTCGTGCTACTGCCGTGTCGAACTAAATTGAATTCGATCCGACAGTGGCATGACTACAGCACGGCAGTGGTTTCAAACGTCGAACTGAATTAAGTCGCGCCAAATTCAAAATAATATACGAACCGGCAAAACAAGCCATGTATCCAAACTACTAAACATACACATTTTCATAATTTATGATTTGAGTTCGGCACGGCAGTAGCACGACGTTTGAAACCATGCCGTGCCACTGCCGTGTAGCACGACAGACCCTGTCGAATTTAATTGCCGTGTCGAACTTAATTCTAGTTGCCGCACCGAATGGTTTCAAACGTCGCGCTACAGCCGTGCTAAGGTCGAATTTAATTAATTAATTTAGTTCGGCACGGCAGTAGCGCGACCTTTGAAACAGGCCTAAGTTACGGTACATAACATTAAAAAAACATTACATTACATTATTACATTACCTTTCCATTTTGAAACGATTGCTAAAAAAAGAAAAGGAAACTGTGCATGGTTTTGCCAGTGCGATACTAATTAGCGTTGGTTTTCGGTGTATCGGTGAGAAGAAGAGAGAGAAATTTTCTATTTTGGGGGAAGTATTGCGTGTTTTGCATACCCAGAGAAAAAAATCTGGCGATCAAAAAGTAGAAGTCTACTCTCTTTTTCTTGTTTGGATTCAATCCTAATACTAGATATGCCGTTAAATTAATGGTATTTGAAAGCTCTCCACGATTAACTGCCCATTGCTTAAAATCTTGCCAGAAAAGAGTGGATACGTTACAAGTCCAGAAGAGGTGAATCAGAGACTCCGTATCATTTCGACAAAAAGTGCACTGCTTGTTATCCTGTAGGTTTATTTTTGTTAAAAAAAACTATTAGTCGCTAATCTCCTGTGTAGTAGCTTAAATTGGAAGACAATTATAGTTATGAGATCTTTGTACACAGAAAAGACGATCGGTACACTGTGTCCCAATCAATGTTTTCTTGGGTTTCGAGTTTGCAGTCCGCGATCCATTTTCTTTGAGCTTCGATCGGTTTTTTTCTGCTTTTTGCCAACGAGAATTTTATATGCTAGTCTGTTTGGTTGTCTTGTCTTTAAAAAAGTATCAATGAAAGTTTCGTAGTTGGTGGTAACACTGTGTAGGGTTTCTTCGTTGCTTTTCCATAGGGCTTTAATCGCTGATATCACTCCTTGGAAAGTAAGAAAATTTGTTTTGATATTGAAAACGTTCTGTAAGGTCTAAAAAAGATAGAAAATTCCTCTTATCTTTCATCAGATGACCCACGTTTCTAACTCCTTTTGAAGACCATGATCTATAGTGTATGGGTTTGTTTCCGACTCGTATAAGAGAGTTTTGCCAGAGATTTTGCGCTTTTAGCTGCTCAATGGAGTAAATGTTAGCTTCATATTTAATGTCCGTCCAGATTCGTAGTATTTCTGAAATAAAGGTATCCGATATTTTCAAGTATTTTGATAAATCTTCTTTGCTAAGGTTGCCTCGAAAAATTTCCTCACCACCAAAAAGTTGTAATTCCAGATCAAACAAAAGTTTCCATTTTCCATGGTTTTCTGAGTCTAAATATTTTGTTATCCAACTTGACTTGAGAGCTTTGTTGAATAGTGTAATGTCAATCATTCTTAGCCCTCCATTGCTGTAGTCGCTAATCATAATATCGCGCTTTATTTTGTCACCTTTACCATCCCATAAAAAGTTGAAGAACGTACTATTTCTTTCTTCTATAGCGCTGTGGTTTGTTGGCAAAGGTGACAAAACATAAACAAGTTGAGAGGCAATAAGGCTTTTAAGTACGGCAATTTTACCTAGTAAGGTTAGACGGCGCAATTCCCAGCAACTTGAGCTATTTCTTACTCTTGTTAGTTTTTCGCTATAATTAGCCTCTATAGTAGTTTCAGGGTTGGTCGAAAGCCATATCCCTAAAGCTCTAACTTTGTCTTTTACCCATTTAAAAGCTTTTTCCGGGTTGAGATTTTCTTCGTTTCCCATGTTTGCGCCAATCCACAAAGCCTCCGTTTTCTTATTGTTTAAATGGAGACCAGAAATTTCGCTAAAAAGGTTCAATAGCTGTAGGGCAGCTGTGAGGGAGACACTCGAACCGTCCAAAATAAGTGTAGTGTCATCTGCGCATTGGCTGATTTTGATTTCTTGTCCATCAATTGTTATACCCTTGATATTTTTCTTTTTCCTCATTGTTTCAGCTAGTATTTCGACGCAAAGAATGAAGAGGTACGGAGAAAGAGGGCACCCTTGTCTAACCCCTCTTTCAAGTTTAAAGAAATCACTAGACCAGCCGTTGTTTAATATAATATAACTATAAATATAACTGTCTGTGCTAATCATCCTCGCAAAGTACAACAAGGACGCAGCTCAACAAGGTCGAACCGAAAGCATATACAAGGCGCCTCTGGCAGCCCGGCTATACGGTCCATGTATGACCTTGGAGCACAGACTACAGCCAGCTGGATATGCCGGATCACCCGGAGAAAAACCCTCGGAGCAGGGTCGAGAACCAACACAAACTCGGCCCACTTATGGCGTCACCACCGGGAATCGAACCCGGTGCCAAATTGGTGGAAGGCGAGTGCTCTCACCACTACGCCATCCCTGCTCCCCCAAGATGCAGCTTTCTGTATTGCGGTAAAAGGGTTTAATCCACTGAATAGCAGATGGGCCGAAATTGTAATGATGTAGGTTTTTATTTAAGAAGGACCGCTCTACTGTGTCAAAAGCTTCTTCAAAGTCAAGAAAAAGTAGAAGACCGGCGTTAACGAGACTCGTAAATAAGGTGTTAAAAGCGGGGCGGGCTTTATGATTTCTGAACTCTGAAGGCCGCAAAACTTCACAAGGAATTCTGAGCTACTATTCTCGCTTTTTCGGTCAACGTGACAGCATTAGTTATTTTCTTCTTCCCCTGTTTTCTGCTTTACACAATGTTGTTTTACGCTTTTATCAGTACTATCCCAAGAAAATTGAAAAAACAAAATGAACAAAAACTAAACATTTCACTCTATTACAACTGAGTTAAGACGGCTCGGAGTGTAGGGTCCCCACACTGCCTGCCACGACTAGTTTCACTTGCTAAATGTAGGCACGTGTGAAAAATAATGAAAAATTGTTGTTGTTGTTGTTGTTGTTGTTGTTGTTGTTAATGTTGTTGTTCTTTACAACAAGCTTAACCTTTCCTCAATTAGTTATTGGATAAGCTACGTTTCCCGTAACAAAAAACACAAAGACGATGCCAAGAACAATCAAATAATCGATTTGATACAAGACTTCTACTTTAAAGTTTTTTATTTCTACTTCTAAAAAAAACACAAATACGAACGCGATTGCCTCAAAATATTCTTATTTAATAATTCAATTTTCTCTTTATTATTAGAAAAAATCCTACTACATCAGCCTCGCAAATCTTACAATAAAAATTCATCGAATGTGATAAGGACTGAATATCACACTTGACAACAACGCAAAATGCAAAAAATCCAATTATAGACCGTCCGATTTCGTGTTCTTGTTTATGTTGAAGAAATTAAAAGATTTTGAAGTAAGGGAATATCTGAAACGTATCGTCACGTACATATCGAGTTATTTTTTGTTTTGTAGTCTTGATGGCGCCAAAAACAAATGCAGCTCATTACTAGGATGAATATCCTATCGCTATCCCGAACCAATGCCCACTGATAAACTACGAAAAATAGAAAAAAATTCTTAGCATACAGTGATTTGTTGTTCACAGAGATACCGAAGATCGTGTGCTTAATTTGCTGAAACATTGTCTAGGCTGCCGCGCGCCTAAGAACAAAAGGTGTTATAGTGGGGTGACAAAATAATTCCTATTCGGTAACAGAATATTTTTTCTAAGTTGGCCAAAGATATATTTTGGGAAAAACTGCATCGCAGGTTAAATGAAATTTTTGTACTTGTGACTATTTGTTTCTCAAACACTCAGAATAATATCATTACCGATATGTCAGACAAAAGTAAACTCTCATCTCGCGATAAAATTCCCAAACAAACATTCAACAATCTCGTGAAAAATACTATAAAATATCGTTTTACTGATTTCAAATGTCAGGGAAAGCCATCATATCGTGCTATTGAATTATAATTTTAAAGACGTACCTCACTCAACTCGACGTGCATATTGAAATTATAGCCTGGATATTCTCGAATCCAAGAAAGGTTGAATTCAACGGGTTTTTGTTTTAGACCGATGATGTTATGTTCGTGTAGCTGTTACATGAATGAAGCGTTCTTTTTGAAAAATGGACTATGGATGAATATAAATTACTTTGTTCAGATTGACTGAGTTAGATAAATTAATGTAACACTGGTTCGCGGTGTTATCAGACATAATGAAACAGGCTGATCTAATCACTTTTCAATGCAGCCACAAAGAGAATTGATAATCTACGATCAAGAGCAAGTCTTAATTCGACGGGAAGTACAGTATATTTTCGACTATTAGAGGAAGAACGAACATTAATTGAAATTTTTTGTGCCAGCTATAAATCGATGTGGGGGAAAAGTGTGTAGAAACTTTGAAGACATTTGAAGTTCCCTTACTTGTAATAGTCTTCTCTACAAAGTATTTCTCCATCTTTGGTGAAACAAGTCAGCTCATTGTCCAGCCGTAAGTTACATTCGCTGCATTTCAAACACTCTGCATGCCATTCTCGATCAACTGCCATCAGGTAGAACCGATCCACTATTCTTCCCCCACAACCGGCGCAAAAGGAGGGCTTTTCATCGAGAGCTAGTTGGTCTGCCGTCGGCATGCTCTAAGAATGAAACAAAACGTGATTTTCAAGAAATCGCAACAAAAAATCAATTCTACACATTTGTGAAAATGCACTTAGCTTAGAACATCTACATACGTGTACGTATATCCATTTAAAAAGAGCCACTCGTGATCCGTGGTTTAATTTCTAAATATTTCATACGGAAAGGTACCCGTGAGGTATGAAGTTTTCCACCTCTAAGTTCGACATGCTACAGTTCGTTGGCCGGTATGCCTTGTCAGTTACTTGAGCCCTGTGGGAAGCTTCGACTTTCCAGCGATTCCACCGTTTCCCAAATTGGAAGAACCACTTGACTTTTAATATAAGTCCACAGTTTGTTATTTTTCTTGGATTCTGCTAAGAATTACCAGCGTCTTGATAGATATACCATCTTACACCTATATCAAACCCAACGAAATCTTATAAAGTCCAGTTCCGCTTATCCGTCAGGCCTTTGTCATTTCCTTTAGGCAATGGAACTGCTCACAGCGTTTTGTGTTTTTAAGTGACCTTAACAATTACGTTTCTAAGAAAACGCCTTTAAATTAAGTGAACGGAATACTGCAACCTACTATCACTGATTTGCTGTGATGCCCCGATTTGTACTGAATTATCAAGAATTAGCATACTCTCTGTGTTAATTTCAAATACAACACAAATATATATACAAACACTGTATACAGTTATGCATCGATGATAAGTACCCCGAGACTGCAGATATTTGTGACAAGACGAGACGCAGCTCTAAATTCTCGATTCCAATCTCGCTCTTCTTCGTTTGCTCATAATTACATGTCTTCCTTCCAGCCTAAAAGGCGCTCATTATTTATGCATGGTCCTTTCTTTTTGCTTCCTGGGCGGTTCAATAATTCCTCTAACATACACCGCATAATCTTCAACAATGACCACATTATGATATTTGAATACTTACAAGTTCAGGGGATTTTGGATCAGTGCAGTCAAGCTCGAAAAAACTTGGAGATATTTCGATCACCGATTAAGTACCATACACCTCATTTTTAGTTGTGATATGTCTTTCACCTACCAGCCAGTACTTTTCTGTGTGCAGTGCGGATCGATCGACGCGATCTGGGATATCAAGTGGACCTTGACGGACGCTTACAAGCATAAATAACACAGGTGTTGTTTTTTTTCTTAAATAGAATGTTTGGCTGTCTCACGCTGAGAAAAAAAATCCGTTACATAGTTAAACTTGTAGTGTATTGAAGCTGGCTCGTGCGCTCAGCAAGACAAGTGGAAAACGAGTTGGTTCTAAACACAGCAATTTGGAGGTCGGTTTCGCCATCTCACAACCAATCAGGTTTCTTCGTGAGTGGTGATTGACGTTTGAGAATAAACACTAGACTGGGTTCCGTGTTTGATACATCATTGTTACCTACATTTCCGTTTTTCACTCGTGTTTGCTTTTAATAAATCCGGTAAAAATTCCGAGCGAAGAAAATGAGGGCCTTGTAGGCCGCGTAAAGCAGTTGCGAGGGAAAAGCACAAATTAGCTGTGACGCTTCCTTCTTTCTTTCGCTCTACACACTCAATATTAGAACAACCATTGTGCTTCGAATATTTGATGATGTTGTCTTAACTCAGTTACAACAAAAGCGCCCGAAGAACCTATTCATCCTATGCTAACAGCTTTGAAAGCCAACACAATGGGGCTTAAAAGGACAAAGTAATATAAAGAACATTTGACATGTGGAAAATCCAGCCAAACTGTTTACCTTTTAACATAATTGACAAGTTTTTGAAATCGATTACGTTTCACCTGTTATTCAATTCGAGCGCCAAAGAATTGTTTCGCGTTCAAAAATTAATCTCTTACGTTCAGCAGAATTTTAACGCACAGAAAATAAATGCTCATCGAATCCGTTCTATGAATATCCGTTAATTACGTTACAGCCGCCTAGAACTCGTACAAATCTCCGCTCTTGTTTTAAAAGCTCCGGTTGAAACATCTTTGATATGAGAGAAGCGTGTCAATTTTGTACCTGTTTCAAATAAGTTTCTTATTTTCTAATAATTACTAAAACTCTTCAGGTAGTAATATTAAAAGTAAAACGCACCGTAAAATACTCTAATCCTTAGTTCGTTGATTCCGCTCTTCTCAAAGCAGATCGAAATTATCTTTGTCGTCTCAAATACCACCTACTGCCAAGCAAATAAGCTAAAAAAAATACGGAAGACTAATAGATAAACCAAGCTAACATCGAATGACATTGAAAAATGTAAAACTTGACTGAAGACCAAGACATAATCATTTTCAACTTATTGCCTTGTCAAAGGGGGGTTTTGGTTATGAAAACATTCAAAATGTAATCCCACTTTTCCAACTAATAAATTAAACAGCATTTTTGCTGCGTCCGTTGCTGTCTCTTGTCTTCTTTGTTTTGTTTTATTTTTTTCTTGGTATATGAGCCGCGTGTACAGAGTCCAGAACGCTGAAAAGGAACGAAACATGTCGGATACTGGTGAGTCAAAACAGCAAATCCCCCCCTTTGAAATGTACGTAGATTGAGGAACCAAAATGAAGGTTTGGTCGGAGTTAAAGATTTTTGGCCGGCGTCATCAGTTACAACAAATCTTGCACAGGTACACAAATTGTTGGTCGGGTATATAGATATTCAACTTTTTTAAGCAAGATTTTTAAGACAGACCTCGATAAATTAGAAAAGAAAAGCAGATAAAAATAGAAGGGCTTTTCTCGACCGAAACAATACTTGAGATTAAACAGCGTTTAACCAAAAACAGATGTGAAAGTTTCGCTAATTTATCATAACTATTTTCTTCGTTCATTTTAACTATCTTTTTCACTGATAAATGGCGGTACGTATCGTTGTAATATTGCTTTGAATTCGCAAGCATATCGATCGAATGAATAGAACGATTAAAACAAAAACAAACTAAAGAATGCGTTAAGCATCCATTTATGTTTTAAGAAAATCCAGTGCCACTAATTGATAAGGAAAAGGAAAATCTGAAAATTTGGTTTCAAATAATCGAGTCTCAAAACACAAAGCTCTGGTCGTAATTAGGTAGTTAGTAAGTCGCTGTTTAACCGAGTTTCTGCGCTAAATTACTGCAACCAAGCACCTTCGACCATAAACATTTTATATATGTTTTGCTTCAGTTATTATATTTCCGAAATAAAATGAGATCGTGCAGGTGGACTTAAGCCGTTTCGAAAAATTGAAATTTTCGCACACTGATTACTAGAGCCAGTTCGTTACAATTATGGTAGATTCGGAGGCGGAATTCCTTCCTTAGATATGCGAAGCTGCAGTAGAAAACGGGCCGCAACCTTGCTTGCTCGCGAGGCTAAACTGAAAGCTGAATTTTTTTTCGTTTTTTTTTTCCCTTTTCTTTTTAAGCAAACCAAAAACGTTCGCTGATTAACACTTTGGTTTCAGAAGCACTGGTTGATATTTAAAAAAGCAAAACAACGTTTGGTGTTTGAATTAAAATCGATTGACCATAAAGTTGTAGAAATCTGTGTCGTTGCCCGTGTTCAACGCTATATGAACTGTAGGCCCATCAAGGCGAGAAACTTTAGAGAAAATCTGAACAATTCAATTCTACCTCATGCGTTTAAGCGCAATGTACTAAGTCGGCGTGTTTTACAAGAGCAAAGAATTAAAAAAAAAGGGATCGGAAAATCTTGCAAACTACGTTAAAACTCCATCAATCCGTCAGTTACCTGGAAATGATCTTGAAACATGTGCTCGGGTGAACAAAATACGCTTGCGTTTTTTCCCAAAAGGGTCTTCAAAATTGATCAGGAATGTCTCCTGGCCTAGCTTAGCTCATTGCGGTGAATACTTTCCAGGACATCCAGCTAAACATCTCGCTGGCGTTGCAGCTGTGTATCTTTAAGTTTGGAACCCCTCCTGAAATACTTCCTTTATTTGAATATTGCATAGTAATTTCCATATGCTTAGTCTCGGGAACAGGTGAATTTCGTCTCTCTGTACCGAGTTGCCCTGTCCAAATCCGTCATTTGACTTTCAAACCTGGGAGGATTCGCGAAATAGCGGTCCGTTTCCGATTTGTCTGTGTAAATTGCATTTAAATAAGGAAATTGTTCTTCGAGTAGTAAGATGGTACTTGACTCGTGATCCGACACAAAATAACCCGGCACGTGTAGCCGTCCTACATATGTCAATGTTGTTTCCGATTAAGGGAGCTGTCCCTATTCAAATTCAAATCTACATCAATGCTTTTTGTGAGTTTGTTGAGAGAGAATAGTGTCCCCACTTAGAAGTTTAGGGTCTCTTAAACGGGGCATTGTCGTACAGATCTAAGCCCCGCACATCTTGTTCTTGGACTAAAGAAGTGGATTAAATGGAGTCCATTTAAAGGGTTGTATGAAACAAAGATACCTGAAGTTTACTTATCTTTATGAATACGAGTAAAAAATCCCTTCTTAAGTTTACATTTTGTTTGAATAATTTCATGTGAAATTAATACCTCGTTCAGCTCTTCACAAGACGGCTCTTCACAAGACGGCGATGAAATAATCGACCTTCGCGCATGCGTTAGGTCCTAAAAAAGTATTAAAGTACGCCTTCGGCAGCTAAAACCTTTTAAACTGATCTACACATAAGCAAACATCTCGACTGCAATATATGCTAAGATTCACTCTTGTCAACGATGTACACGTAATCACGTCGGCCGTGGGCGTCTAACGTCCATTTGCGGCGTCGACACGCTGCCCGCCATTTGTTTCTGATGACGGTTTGGATGATTGGAAAGGTAACAACGAAGTGAAAGATGTACACAAGACGCATTGTTGCGAACTATGTTTACACAACTTATTGTCTGTAAAACTTTTTTAATTTCGCTGAAGTTCCAACATGCACATATTCTGTGTAAAGGCTTGATCTTTAATCATTCGGCACTGGAGGGATCATTAACAAGATTAATGTGTTCGTTCTTGTGGGCTGGGTATTTCGTATAAACTCTAAAATCTGCAAGCCCTAAGTATCTTTTTCTCTTGCGATTTGCAAGGTGTTTAAACAAAAGCTTAAACCTTTTGTTGGGTCTCATACTGACCTTCGGGGTGACGCGTGGCGGCACGTGCCAATCTTTGCGGAAAACAACAGTGAAATGGGTTCCCTAGCGGGCGTGAAAAAATCTCTGAGGCCACTGAAAGCCCCACCGCAAGTTATTCAACACTGACGGGAATTGGTGAAAATTGAGCGAGAATTTTGGGTTTTCAGTTACTTTTGTTTTCTTATTTCTTTATAATTAAAAGTAAACAAAGTATCCCGGAAAGCTGATAAAAAACAATCAAGATTTAGTGCACTTGACGAAGAGACTTTCAGTGTATTTTTAAATAGAAAAGTATTAATATTCTGTAGAAAAATTAAGGCTTGTTTTGCAGTGGATGGGGTCAAAACAGAAGCAAAAACTATTAACTGCAAAATTAACGAATGGTCAATGTCGAAATATTCATAGGTGTCATTCACTGGAGTGAATTCCGAAAAGAAATTTAGCTTCCCCGTTAATTAATAAATTATATAGTCTTAATTAGATTCTCTGGATGTGCCAAATTTGGATAAAATTCAGCTGTAGAAATTGAAAACATCGTTTTCCACCTGCATTCGTCCCGTAAACAAATATAATCTAATTTGACAGAAGATACATTACCTCGGATTGGAAGTGAACAAAAACAGATCTAAGTCAGTTTTCTCGTACAATATATTTTGTGGCAGAATTTATTGCATTTTCGATCGGGATCGTTTAATTGCTCAAATAAGAAAACGTGGAATGAGAAATACAATTTTCCACTTCTATCGAGTTAATGTTTTTTGCTGATGGTAATGAAAATTTAATGATCAAGTCAGAAGCGTAAAAGGAAATATCTCACTGTTTCATTTCCGATTATTTCGGGGCACCTTTGAAACTTGAAAACTGCCACCGAATCAAAAAGGAAAAAAACAGACGGTTGCAGCTGTTCTTGACAAGAGAAAATCGAATGAAAGAGAGAAAAAGAAAGAGAAAGAAAAATTAGCGAAAACTAAATCAAAGTCAAACCATAACAATTTTGGCAGCAGGATTTCGTTCATGTTAAATACGAATTTTCGCAGTATGAATGTTTTAGATGAGTTGCTAATTTAAAATTCACGTTGTTAAAGTAAAATTAAAAAAAAATATACCTATTTATCCAAGAAACCGTATTGTGGTCAAAAACGTTTTATTTTAAATAATTGATAATTTTCATATCTTACAGAATAGAACACTTTATTTGTTACCCTGATTTAAAAGTAGCTATAATTCCCAAAGAGAAAAATAAACATAACTTTGGCTGTTGCTTAACTAATATTAGGAAATCGAAGCCTGCTCGATAAAAACGTTTTTAGTTGCTATAGGTCAAGCCAAAGAATTGAGCGATTGGGAATTCAACTGTATAGCAGTTACATCCTAGGCTTTACAAGAAATTTATAGTAAAGTTTAAATTTTCTTATCAACGCAAATGGTTACCACACCTACATTCTGAACTCGAAATCACTTATGAAAAATAAATGAAAACAGTAAATAAACAAGCCTTAGCACCGATATTTCTACAGGTCAACTATATTAACTGTCTGTCAATTTCGATTTTACCGCATTATCTTCACAAACAACACACCAAAAAGATTTCTACTTCTAATGGAAATTTAACAAGTTTTTAACACTTTATTAAAGACATTAACGTAACTTCAAAACACACCAAAGGGAGACACCGAAACCTTAATTGGACTATTTAAGGCTACATTTTACGTTTACAACTTTTACGATATACATTAAAACATTTATAAATTTGATCTTTTATTTGTCGAAACTTAGTTGCGTAGGAGACAAAGCCTTTAAGATTTTCAAGAAAATTGTGAAATAAAGCAATTCAAGTAACATGCAACAACGTGAAATAATTGAAGTGCTTGTATACTTGTTTCCATGTTGCTAGTATGATACAAAATATTCTGGACTGAACATTTCGACTTAACATACGTTCAAGATAGAAATCACTGTTGTCCTGCGCAAGTTAATTATCGTTAACTAACGTTAACTATTAAGTTGGTCATTCAGCACGACAAGCTCGTGCAAGGTGTCTTGTAATGGCGTTTCCATACTTAAGCGTCCCGCGCAAAATGGCGCTGTGTGACTTAGTTTCATCCAATGGTCCTAAATCGCTGCTAAGGCGGGGTGCACTAAAATCAAGGAAAATACGTTTGGCATAGTTGGTGGTTGCTGAATATGCATTTCGGAATGCGCAATTTTTTTAACAATTCATCTCGCGACTCCACTGATTGTTAAACAATGTCACTACACTTTCGAACCTCTTGCTAAAATCAAGGCTTTTTATGGGTCAGTTTTATTTAATCTAAGGCCGGATATGATTTATGAAGTATCAGGGACATTTAGCTGTGTAAGTGACCTTCAGATTTCAATACGGGTACGAGATTGAGTGCTAGTACTTCGTTTTCAAATCTTGACTAGTTCCGATGGCGTGCCTTAGAAAATTACTTGTAATATCAATCCCGTTTCTACAGTCTGTGGAAAGCAATAAGGGAAAGTGAGGGTTTTGACCGGGAAGGTGAGTTGTTTGACATTTGAAAGTCGCGCTCGCACTCGATTTGAGATGGATGCCAGTTACGTCCCACCTGCATCTAAGAGACGCCATTTTGGCCTTTAAATCTATGACAAGCCGAGTACCAAACTACCTTAGTTCAAATTTTATCTCCAGAGGGAACATCAGCGGTCGGGCGACTAGATCATCCCCACCCAGCTTAATATACCGCTTTTTAAAACCAAGTCGGAACAGAGATATTTTTATTACAGAACTGTAACTTAATAGAATGCCTTAAGACCCCATTTTAAATTAAGTGAATCTCTTATCATTTTTTTATAGGTCAATGAGCCATGTTCTAAACGAGTAAGGGCCTCGGAACGAATCCAAACTTCGTTGAAAATCAAGGAAATTGAACTAAATCGATTCTCACATGAAAGGGTATCTCAAAATAAGCAGTTTCAGCAAGTTTGAGTATGTTTGGTTGAAAAGCCGCCAGATAACAAGCATTTAAAACTCCCATACAATGTCTCTATTTCGGAAAGTGTGTCCCTCCAAACCATACAGTCTCTAATTGTCACTATTTTCAAACGCATTTATTTCAGCTCCAATTCAACTGAACAGCGTCAAATTTGGTTAGGTGACCATTTTTGAGATTCTCTTTCATGCAGTGGAAACAATTTTTCCAATCGATAATTTTAAAACCTCGTTCCCAGGCCCTTACATGTTTATAACATGGCCCATTATCCCTAACGCCGCGGCGTTTGCTCGGCCAAACAGCACTCAACCGATTTCTGTTATTTGCCGTGATCTTTAGAGAAGAGATTTTGTAGATTAATGAAATCCTGATTTACTGAAACGCAACATGAGGCAACATGAATAGGGGGATCCGAAAATGGTTTAAGAAGAGCAACTGAAAAAGCAAAGCTCACTTAAACGCTGATTGGGAAATACAGTTAACCAGAATGTTAAGTCAGCTATGTTATCTAACTAACTAAAAAATTGTCCAAATTTGCTGATTAGATCCGCAGGGATCCGGTACTCAATTAATGTGTTATCCGCTTGCCCTTCCAAAAATTTTCGAGTGTTCATTATTGTTGTGAGATGTTAGGGCAAGTTCTATTCCGGAATAGGAAGACTCAACACAGACGATAATAAATCATTTTTTTAGGACCGATTCTAGCTTTTGGAATACCGTAAAAGCTCTATTAAGCCCCCCCCTCTCTTTTAAGCCCCCTCTCTAATAAGCCCCCCGTCTGGGAGTCGGTTTTTGTAATAAGCCCCCCCCCCCTCTCTAATAACCCCCTCCCCCTTTTGGGACACGAGATTTTGTAATTATTCCCTCCTATTCCCTCTTACGAAATACACTTTATGCGGCCCAGTTGGTTTATTTTAACTAAATACACAATAAAACACACAATACTGTTTCCTGCTCGGTAGTAAATAATAAAGATACTTCACAAATTAATGTGATCAAGTAAGCTGAAGCCACTCTAAGGGCACTAAGGCCACAAGGTAGCGGGCATTACCCCTTAAATCTACCAAAGCAAAGATTGAACCCAAGCATTAGCAGCCATGGACAGCTGTTTCGGCCTTGTTAGGCCTCATCAGCATGGTATAGCTAATGCTCAGGCTCAAGTACCCACATATCAATAAAACAAGCAATGAAAACGTAAAGCTTGTGGGATGTGGCTTCAGCTTACTTGATCACATTAATTGGTGAAGTATCCTTGTCACTCCAGCCACATCCCACAGCCCCCCTCTCCAATAAGCCCCCCCCCCCTTAATAAGGCCTGAAATTCAATAAGCCCCCCCCCCCCCTCGGGGACTTAATAGAGCTTTTACGGTAAATGTAATGACGTTCCATTCTGTTTTCCGATAGCAGAATAAACGGAATGAACAGAATACAGTTTATTCGAAATACGAAGGATACCGTAAACGCTCTATTAAGCCCCCGGGAGGCTTATTTAATTTCAGGTCTCATTAACTGGGGGCTTATTAGAGAGGGGGGCTTATTTCAAATCTTAAACACCCTGTTTTCGTCTTAAAACAGTTTTTGTACACAACTCAAACAACTACAGTGAAATTTTATTATCTAATAAAGAGCAGCAAACAGTATCACGTGTTTTAGTGTGTATTTGTTTAAAAACAAACCAATTGGGCCACCCGAAGTTGATTTCGCAAGAAGGAATAGTAGTGACTAATTACAAAATTTCAGTCCCAAAAGGGGGATGGGGGTTTATTAGAGAGGAGGGGCTTATTACAAAAAAACACTTCCAAACGGGGGGCTTATCGGGGAGCGGGATTTAATAGAGAAGGGGGGCTTAATAGAGCTTTTACGGTATGCTTTGTTTTGGGAAAGTTTTGGCGGGAAAATCGCGTGCGGCCCGCCGTACCTAGCAAGGCGCTGGAGACCACTTAGCTCAGTTGATGGGTCTGCGCGGTGATCTTACGTGTACGGTATGTATAGGCAACGGTCACCTCTGCAAAAGTATCCCAGTTTCATAATGTGCCTCAAGAGACTTTTGTACGGTTTTTCCAACTCTTGCAACACAGCTGGAAACTCTGAAAAGAGCACATTACGATTAGTAGACTTGCCATAAGTCGACCTCTAGAGTGTCGCAGCAGAAAAGCCGAGAGGAGCAAGCTTTTTAGGCCGCGAGGCGGCTGAGCGAGTGACGACGTCGCAAGAGGTCGACTTGTCTCGCTTGAAGGGTTTTCATTTGCGTTTCGCGCCAAAAATGGGGAGTGGCGTGACTCGCATTTGGAAGAAGAGCATCAGTTATCGCTTTCGCAATCGATCCCACGTTGGAATTTCAACCGCAACTCACATTTCGTTGCTCATAATTACTTTTGATTTACCCGAGGGTCCCAAAGATCTACTCTGATTGGTCTAAGCGCAGCGACCCGTTTTTGGGTCGCTAAAATTGGCGCCAATCAAGTATGAAAAGTCCCTCGTCCCGCGCCATATATATTAAATAGGACGAAGGACCTTTTCGAAAGTCTATACGATTAGTAAAATAGCGAAGTATGGGAGTCGTATATTCTAAAGTCGCAAAGTAATAGCTTCTCAAAGTCGGGAAATTGTACAGACGTTTGTAGTTTGCATGTTGTATGCTGGGCTGAGATGGTCTATAATGCACATGTCATTGGCTTCCCCGTGGGGTAGACCCCCGGGCTAACCAGGGAGATTGTAAAATCAGTCAAGGAAACTTGAGGAATTTCCCCTGGGGGCTGAGGAAACTTGCAAGACAAAGTCCCCTGGGTGCAGTGCCTCTCAGCAGAAAATTCCCTTGACATCCTTAACAAATGTTGAATTCCCCCACCCTCTAATCTTTGATCGTAAAACAATGGCGAGATTTTCCCCTACCCTCGGGCAAAGAATCCAATCCATCTTCTCGTATTCCCCCACATATCTCCCGGGTTGGCCGGGGGTCGACCCCACGGGGAAGCCGATGACATGTGCATAAGTCCTTAAATGGCCTTGCACCCAATTATTTGTCTTCGAAATTCATTCAGCGGAGTGATGTGATTATTTCTTACAATTAAGCTAGCTATTCCCTTGCCACGTACTAATTATTACAAAAATAGCTTTGCCTATAGTGGTGCAGCTCTCTGGAACAGTCTACCCTCAGCTGCAAGGGAAGCAACATCTCTGACTTATTTCCGACGATTATTAATTAATTCTGACACGGCATTCATGTAAAACAGGCTTTAGTTTAGTTTACCTTTCTTTAATAGTTAGCAATTTTGCAAATTTTAGAAGATTAATCTGTATACATAGTTTTTCGCAAGTTGTAGCTTTTATATGAAATTGTTAATGCCGGATGTATTTACCGTTTTTTTAAATAAAGATGATGATGATGATGATGATGATGATGATGATGATGATGATGATGGGAGGCACAAACTTGCCCCCCGTCACCCCCCACCATGCAAATGTCTGTAAAATTTCCCGACATTGAAGAGCCATATATATTTTCGCTATTGTGCGAGATGTGACACTCAAACCTGGCCATTTTACTAATTTTTAGGTGTTCTTTCCAGCAGTCGATAGATTTTCGCTACTTGGTCAAAATTAAAAGTTGAAAAACCCGTGCAGAGGTCTATAGAGCGGACGCATTAGGAACCTAACCAACAGCTCAGACAGTTCCGAGCACAAACAAGTTACTATCGCGCTGCTAATTCATCAGCTCATGCACTGGCAGGTATCCTCCGGTCGTTTCGTTCCATGGTCGTTTCGTTTCAAGTTTTGTTCCACAACAGACGGTAGTATACGAAGTCGGCTTACCTCAAGCCGAACAGCGGCAGAAGATCAAGAAATTTGTCTTAAACATGTCCTCTTTTCAACCATCGTGAACGCTCGTATGCGAACATGATGAACTGAAGACCCGGCCACGCGCGCGCAATTTATCGTATAAAAATTGTTAGATACGCAACTTGGCGATCACGAGATAAATCTTTAACAGACAATATGTATGAAAAATAAAACATTCCATTAAACTTCCAGCCCTTCCACACTTAATTTTTAAGTAGCGTCAATTGCCGTTCTTCTGAAGGAATAGAGAATCTTACGAAGCCAGGTTGGATACGGTAATTTACGTTCAGTCTTTAAAACTTCTGTTCAAACAGTTGGCTTATTTACAACAGAAGTTTTAAATTTCGAGATATCAATAAAATAATCTTTGTAAAACACTTAGTATTTTTGTGGAATGAATTGACTATTGCGTGGAACGAAACGACGTGGAACGAAACGACCATCGGTGGAACGAAAAGACCGTAACGAAGTAACCCACTGGCAAATTGATCAGTCGACAAAGAACCATTACGTACAGAAGGGACATCGTATTCAGGTCTGCGGACACTTAGATTTATACTTGCAGAAGAAACGTCATGCAAGCCAAAAAGATGTCACAGGAGTTTAATAATCCGCAAGGGAAAGTTGCAAAACGCTGAAACCAACGGAGTCGTATATGTGGTGGTTGTAAAGTATAGAAAACACAAAGAAAACACGGTCGCGTGGAGCATGTTAATTAGGACCCATTTTTGAAAACCCAGGTTTTCTTGGCTTCTTTCAATTTGATACACCTAGCTAAATGGCCCAATTCACATGATATTATAAATGATTGGATTAAATGTAAAACAGTACACTACAAAGCTTCTAAGCTGTGAATTTTACAGAAAAATGTGTAGAGAAAAGAGACTCCACTAATGCGTTTTCAAACGAAAACGCATACATTTCGTTGTGTTTAGGCCAAAACACCCAAAACACTCAGTGTTTTCACCGAAAACGCATCGATTTGAAAACGCTCTCGAAAGTGGGTCAAAATGAAAACGCATACATAAGGGACCGTTCATTTTTTATGAGAAAGGGGGGGCTGGTGGGATTTGGGGGGGGGCCACTCGAAAAAAATTGGCTTGAAAGGGGGGACCAGCCGAAAAAAAATGAAGGAAAGGGGGGGGGGGTGGAGGGGTCGGACGAAAAAATTAGATTAAAAATAGGATAAGAGATGTTTACAAATGGAAGAAAAATTGTGCTCTTTTATTTATAACAAATATGCTAAAACCGGTTCCAGGGTAACAAGAAAACTTCTCAACAGCTTTTATATTTTTTAAGGACAGTGAACATACCATAATAACAGTCTTGAATAGCAACAACTTTCTTTTCATTCATAAAAATGTTGTTGTCAAGCTCATATAATTAAAACCAATAATTTGAGTCCTGAATTGGAACTGACCTCGTTACCAAAGCTTTTCTCTGAGAAATTTAGTGGTAGCGTAGTTTTGTCTGACCCAGAGAGCGTAGCTAGATTTGGAGACAAATTCATTGTGAAACCAAAGTTTGTGGTTGACTATCTCCAGCATCTTGAGGTCATAGAGTTTAAAAAAAAGAAAGACTGGCGGAAAGGGCCAGGGAAAGTAGGGAGGCAAGAGAAAAGTCCTATGATGATTATCATTGGGCTACTTTGTGCGAAGATGCTGCCAAGCTAAAAAAGCTCCGTGTGCCAGAATTGAACAAATACTTACAACATCATGGGCTATTAAAACAGCATCAGAGGAGCAGCAAGAATGACAAAGTGAAGACAATTATGGGACACTTCCTGCAGATGAATACTCTCAGAACAGGTCAAGCCGAAGTGAGAGGCAGCAATGAATCAGGTCAACTAGACAGCACTAGTGAAAGCAGTGAGGGAGAAGAAACTGATGATGATTACAAGAGTGATGCCCCTGACTCTGAAGACGACTCAAATGATGTCGTTCTTGCTTTTATCGCCTCAGACGAGGAATATGTAGACGAGCGGCCAGCTACAACACGCTCAGGACGAGCAGTAACAAGAAGAACTGAAATTGACTTTTCATTCTTTTGAGTGAGGATTTGTTAAAAACAGCTTTCTAGTTTTCAGCTTTCTTTCACTAAATTACGTGAAATGTAACAAAACGAAATTTTAATGCAGTAACTTTTTCAATACCTTATGTATTTTTTTTATTCATAAGGGGGGGGGCTTCCAAAAAATTACGCTGATGAGGGGTGGGGGGGGGGGGCCATGCGAAAAAAATCGGAAATTGGGGGGGGGGGTCATACAATTTTCAAATTACACTCCTCCAAATCCCACCAGCCCCCCCTACCCCATAAAAAATGAACGGTCCCTAATTGCCCACACGGTGTGGACAGCCGAAAACGCATCGAAATGAAAACGCTTACCACGCACCACGTGAGTTGTACCCAGGTATGGGCATATCGTTTAACCTACGTCACACCAAGTCATTCAGCGTTTTCGATCGATTTAGTGTGGACATTTGAAAACGCTGCGAAAACGGTAGGGTGCACGCGGATCGATAAATGCGTTTTCAATGAAACCGGAAACGAATACTTTTGAAAACGCATTAATGTGGGCGGGGCCAGAGTGTGCTCGCGGCCAGAGTGTGCTCGCATATGCGGTTCCAAAATCAAAGCCTGAAGGTGAAAAAATTCAACCTTGAATGGGATGCCAATGAAGAAGCATATTCATTTTTATGTGTTTTCTTTTCACAGTTGCTTAAGTTGCATATAAAGCTGTCTTTTTATCTGTTGCTCCAGAGCAAAGCAAGGCAAGGATGGCAAATAGAATTTTTCCTTGGGCTGCTTTCAAAAGTAGTAAATTTATTGCTTGTGTACAAATAATTGTAGACAAACTTATTTTAACACCATGTGTTTATCAGACATGCAAAAATAATGCAAATGCTTTGAGGATAAGACCATCCATAATAAACTATTATACCTGATTGGTGACATTTATAATAAATTTAAAAAAGCATGTATTAATTAAAACTTGCTCAATGTCACCCTAAACTTGGTTTTATACATAGAATGCAGAATTAAACTTCTTTTTTCTTTCCTCTGGTACATTTCCCTGACCATATGGACACTATAAAACAAAGCAAACACAAGTGATCTTTCAATATAATGTGATTAGATTGTTTCAAGTCTCAAGTTTTTTGTTTCAAGTTTATTGACAATAATTATTATAAATCTTATAAATAAAAAGGTCACACTATCCCACAAATAGCAAAATATGCTAATCTAGGCGGGTAGTGTTTAAAACAATATAATTTTTAGGACTTACAAAGAAGTCATGAAAGCAGAAATTGAAGTAGTAAACAGGAAATAGGAATACTAGCTGTCTGAAGTGCACCTAACCTCAAAATATTTTTTTTTGCTAAAATAAATCTATGCAAATGAATATATGAAAATCATATATTTGAACTGCAGATTAAAGAATGGATATGTGAGTGATCATCTTCATTCTATAATCCACAGTTCAAATATATGACTTTCATGTATTCATTCTCCCTTACTCATCACTCATGGGTTTATTACAAACCAACAAAATGACCAGCTCCCAGTTGGCTTGTTAGCTCAGTTGGTAGAGCACTGCACCAGTATCGCAGAGGTCATGCATTTGCCCATACACCACTACTGCTTAAGTAGTGTCCATAACTGCAATGATCACTCACATCTTCATAAATCTTTGCACCTATTCAAAATGCATTGCACCTTTTTTTTTAACCAAATCTTGACTTTTTATAGGCTGCAAAAGTTATGAAATGCAGCCATCATGTCACATGACCAAGCTATTTAGGGGATGGATCTATTCCTAATTTCATGTCACAAACTGATTTGCATTGCTGTAAGTCTTTGTAAAGATGCATGTAAAGCAGTTTGTGACATCAATTCAGGAATAGACCCATGCGCCTTCCAACTTAGTCACGTACCAAATGATGCTTAGTTTATTGTAAGTTTTAAAGACCACAAAAAGTCTAAAATTTGAATGTTTTTGGAATAGGTACAAAGAATTATATTAGTGCAAAATAATTTGAGGTTAGGTGCACTTTAACATTTTAAAATATTTATCCAGAACACCAGTTCAGTTGAAAGGCATCTTACATGACGACAGCCATTTCCGCAGCAAGTTTTGCGTCTCTTCAGGAATTCTTCTGAGAAGACTGTGTACCCAGTAACAGGGTCAATGTAACTATTCTCATCATTCTAGAAAAGGAAAGTTGAAATTCAGACAAGGTTGGCATACTGGTTGCTACAATATCATTGTTCCAGATAAGGGGGGGGGGGGGGGGTCTCAGATTAAAAACCCTAAAAGGTCAGCTGCATGACCCAACAAATTAATAGAAAATGTAGGTAGGTTAGTTAGGAGCAGTGAAAATTTGACCCATTAGAGTTCTTTAATCAACACACTGCCTTATCTGGAACCTTGCAATTTATTGATTGATCTCTGTCAGTAAAAGAACAGCACCAGTAGTAATATTAGTTCAGAAATGCATGAGAAGTCTCCCATCCAGAGAATAATGAATTCAACAGCATTCTTCCTTTGGGGGAGAGGGCTCACTTGGAGATCCAGCTCTCATACGTCTTAAAAGGAGTCAGTGTTCCAAATAAGAGGAGGGTCTCAGGTCTAATACCCTACAAGGTCAGCAACATGACCCAACAAATCAATAGAAAATTAATTTTATAATGCTTTGGTGGGAGCAATGGGAATTTGATTGCTGACACCCTGCCTTAAAATCTTATCTGGAATCCAGGGAGTATCTAAAATTAAGCTGAGTCAGCACAGTGGTGAGAGCATTCACCTTCCACCAATGTGTCCTGGGTTCAATTCTCGGACTCAGCGTCATAAGTGGGCTGAGTTTGTTGGTTCTCTACTCTACTCCAAAAGGTTTTTCTCCGGGTACTCAGGTTTTCCCCTCTCTCCTCTCCCCAAAAACCAACGTTTGATTTATTTAGAGTTGATTTGATTTAGTCTCCCCAATTAGTAGAGCAGCTGTGCTCGGCTAAATACATTTGAGACTTAAATAAAGTGATTATTATTATTATTATTATTATTATTATTATTATTATTATTATTTCAGATATTAGGCATTTTCAGAGCACAAATATCCATTGCTGATACTGATCACTACAACTTAGATTTAGGATTTATGGCTTAAGAATGACGCCTCCTAGTAAAAAGGCACAAGTACATGATTTACATCATGGCAGCAAAACCAGATTTTAGCAAGGGCTTTTGGAATCTGACAGAAACGTGGGAGTAACCACACCTTTTTCAGCACTGAATTATTGAAAGACTGAGGGCATCACCATCTTATGTCAATTTTTAGGTTGATTTTATTTCTGAGCAAGCTGTGACCAAACTCTGAGGAATAAATTGAATGAACTGTTGTAAGTCACATGCCAGAGATGAGGGAAATCCAAAGGAAAACAGAAAAAACTTGAATATTTTCATTTTCTCAGCCTTTCAATTAAGCAACCATAATCCTCAAAATCTTCTAAATAAGAAACAATGTATGGCAATCTTTTTCCAAACCGAAGCTTGATTATCCCAGAAATGCCCCAGCTAATATCTGCTTTTCTGGGACGGTTGTAACCTGCTCAGAAATAATTTTGTATTGAAACCCACCATCCTTAGGAAACCCTTGCCTAGTTCTTGTATGGCTTTCTCCCAGGCTCTCATAATCAATTTGTTTCAGCACTTGACCCAGACAGATCAACTAAGGAGAAACAGAGAGGCCTAGGAACTAGGCAAAAGATACCCTACGAGCTGCAAAGCAGTGCTTAACTAGAACATAGTGCATCATCCTCATTACTGCTTAATGTTGTATTCAATTGAAGGGCTCGGAGCATAACCAACCTATGTCGAATTTTAGGTCGTTTTTCGATTTTGCTCAGATTTGTCTGAATTTTTCCATGTGAACTGCAATTTGATTGGAAGAAGATATAATGCAATTTGCAAACCACTCTTGTAGAAGGTTGGTTTTTTGTGTACGCAAGGAAAAATGCATTTTTTACACACATTATACCTACAAAATGAAAAAAGAATCGGGGGAAAAAAACAGACTGCTTTTCAATCAAATTGCAGTTCACATGGAGAAATTCGGACAAATCCGAGCAAATTCGAAAAAAGACCTAAAATTCGACATAGGTTGGTTATGCTCCGAGCCCTTCAATTATGCCCATAACAATTTACAGGGTACAAATACTACTCCTCATATTGAATGGAGTAATTTTCAATTGAGTGTTGAGAAACCAAATCAAAAGCAATTACTCTGACCAATTACAACAGACGAATCCAGCACAATAAACCTATCAGAATGCAATTACATGTAACCAGTGCCAAGCATAGCCTACGTGTAGCACTACTCTCCCCCCACCCATCCGCCCCAGCCCAGAGAAGAAACAAGAGGGTCCTCTCTCTTGTTTTTCCTCAGGGGGTGGGTATGGCCACACATAGGCTATGCCAAGCATTGGAAAATCTTGTGAGCAAATAACAATATTAGATTGCTTTTCAATAGTCAAAAGGGATAGTAATCTTGAAGCCCACAAAATTGGCGTGACATGACATTTATGCTTCAAACAGCAGATTAAAGCCATGTAATAGGCTGATTTTCAAGCAAAATCATTCCCAACATAGGTTGAATACCACACTCCTGTGTACACTGTAAGTATATAATATACATGTATAACATTGCCATTTCCTGGTCTTACCAAGCATGCATGTTTATGAGCAAAATAAATCTTCTTTTCATCGTAAGATAATTTATCCCAATGTAACACTTCATTTTTCTCCGGTTTCACGCCCTGTGCTTCATCTCTTTCTTTTTCAGGGCATGTTCTGGTACAAGAAGAACAAACTGTTCTTACAAACGATGCCTTACAGCACTGGTGAAGGCTGACGAAATCTTCGCAATCTTGAATACGAGAACCTTGTACTCCATTGTCAAGTGCTTGCGATGACATAACGTTGATAAAACGTCCAAGGTTTGAAATCAGTGGCCTAGCAGGCGCACCAAGTCTTAGCATGGGTCAATACACGGAGAATTATCTTTGAATCACGACTTAGTCATACATGTGTACGTGTTCTCGCAAGTTTGCGCGTCCATCGCCTTGATGGAGACGTCACGTCAACCCACAAACTTTCGTCGGTGGTGATTCACGGCGACGACAGCAAGGAAATCTGTAATGGTCACAAAATGTAGGAAGAAGAATTCGCAAAATACCACTTAAAACAACAATTTAGAGAGAACAATATTTGTCGACGAAATCTTTTTAGTTCATTTGTCTATTTCGTAACTTTGCGCTACCTTGCCCAAAGTGCACGGCTACCGAGCCACTCATCACCAGTCCTTCCTCCCTTTGCTAAGCCTGACTAATTTTCGAACTTTTCGCGCTCTTGTACTGAAGGGTCTTGGAAATGGCTGATATTTCTCAGTTGAGTACCATTATTTCAGGAACTGTCATTCTTAAGTCAGAGAATGCCAAGGCATACAGGAAGGAGGTTGAAGGAACGTGGAACGCCGTCATTCGATCGCGCAAACCTTGTGCGTTCGTCAAAGTAGCCTCGGTTGAAGATGTTGCAAACACTGTCAAGTTTTGTGTCTCAAAAAAGGTGAGCGAGGTTAGAGGTTCGTTTGTTTTTTGATGGCATCATGCTGGGTACACTGAATGCAAGAGTTAATGTATTTCCCATAGCCTGACCTGTGGCCCTCAAAGAGTTGCTAAACTACATACTTTATAGGCACATGTAGGCTGACGGGGACGACGTTTATAACTTCCGAAATACGATTATATAAGCTTAACTCTGATCTGATTACACGATTTAATTTAATAGAGTTATCGTCGTTCGATAGATGTAAGTTAAGTGTATTTCAAAGTAAATTATACTCATACGGTCAATACATATCATTCAAAACTAAGAGGCAAAACTGTTTTGGGAAAATCTGCCTCCTTAAGTTCACAGTAATCCTTTGTCAGCTTGATTATGCTTTGAACAACTGGGCCTTGGTCTTCTTGGGAATTATCAAAAGTTAATTTAACTATTATATTGGTAAACCCATAATTGTAAATTCATAATTTATTCGTAGTTCTGACAAAAATTCCACGCTTGGATGAGGCAAGTTCTTGTTTGTTTGTTTGTTTTTTTGTCAAGCACTCTTGGGATAATATGATTCCCAAGAGTGGCATTTTGTCTAAATTACAGTTTGTCATCTTTTATCAATCACCCTTTTCTTGGTGAGTGTATTATAACAATAATGTATGTTCCAGAAAATTTCTATGCCCCTCCAAAATGGACCTCTTTTGTTTTGATTGTTTGTTTGTTTTTGGAGTGGATCCTAATCTCTCCAGAAATTCCAATTTTACTTTGTGCTTTCTTTAAAAAAGTTGCACTGACCCAAAGGATTTTTGTACTCATGTGGGAGGCACTTTTACCAACCTGTATGTGGATTTTAGGGCTTTTTTGCACCAAACTCTTCAATAATATTATACTGGGAAAAAATCTAGAAAAAGCCAGAGTAGAATTTAACTAGTATATCCACCAACTGTTTCTTTGGAAGAAAAATGTAAATGTTGGCAAACCCACGAGACAAAAAGAGAAAGAGGAAAAGAATACCAAGAAAAATGGAGCTCCTTATGCTAAACTTAAAACAAAAGGCCAAATACATTAAATAAACATAATGTCATAGAAGGGAGAAAACAGCCATTTGAAATTCACTCTAAAGTGTTTGCAAAACAAGGCTACCATAGACATCATGGGGATAAGGGCGTTGTTGTTACAGTCTGCATATTTTTACTTTCCATGTTAATTGTAAGTACTTAACAACAACAACAACTTTATTACAATTATAACTTTACAATAAAGACAATAGCTTGTTGATCCTTCAAATAGCTACAAAGCTAATCCAGGTGGGACAAAATGACCACACCTAAGAGAAATAACAAAAGGTATCAAGAGGTAACTATCGTCATTCCCACAATTATCCTTGGTCTCCAAGCTAGCATACCATTGAAGGTAAGGCAAGGAGGTTATGATGTCATAGGGAATCAGATCATGTTCTTGTTGTTAAAACAATCACTGATATAACTTTCCTCACTCTATGTATCAGCTGGAGATGTGCATATGTGCAGCAATGAATAGTGAATTTGTATTTGTGGATGATGCTGTGGTGATAGATTTATCCGATCTTAACTCTGTCACTGTGGATGTGGAAAGCAAGGTGTGTTCAATTTGATTAAATGAGTCTCTTTCATTTACTGATGATGACCAAAGTCTTTGTTGAAACAATTTTGGGAATATTCTTACATCTTTTTATTGTAATCTGTTCTACAACCAGTTGCAAAACTACTTGAGACACTCAACCTTATTTGGGCTTTAATGATGTCTCCATGATCTTGCACTTTCCATCTCCCCTCCACCTCTTATCAAAGTTGCTAACAGTGCGACAGCATGCTCCAAACTTGGACGAACAACTTTGAAGGAGGGAGAGGGAGGGGGTTTGTATTATTAATCTCACAGCTCACAGCTCTCAAAGCTCTTTTTTATTTAGAACTGGTTATAGCAGGACTTCTAATGTCAGTTGATGACTCCTGTGGTTTGTTCAAACTCACCTGACTGTTGTCAATCATTGTCAGGTTGCTATTGTAGGTGCAGGTGCCAAGGTTGCTGATGTTGATGCGAAAACAGTACCTCATGGTCTAGTGACGCCTCTTGGTAGTTACTCTCAGCTGGGTGTGGCTGGATTCACCCTCTTAGGAGGAACAGGGTTCTTGACCAGAGCCTATGGTTGTACTGCTGATAATGCTTTGGAGTTTGGTAAGCCTGTTAAATTGTTAACCCAAGAAAAAGAATAATTGACAGTAATAATAATAATAATTATTATAATAATTATAATAATCCTTTGTATTACTGCCTAGGCAATACTCCATTTTATTGTAATTAGACCTCATTTACATTTTTATCTTCTCGCTTTTTTCATACTTCTTTTTGTATTTTTATTCTCAAATTTTCGCACCCTCTTCTTATAAATTTCAGTTCGCATGCTACATTTTTCATTCGTTAAAGGCTATAGACTGATAGCCAAAAGCTTATGTTTTTAATCTTTTTAACCAGAGATCGCTTTTTACTTCAATATGTCTTATCCTGGTTACAGCTCTATTTTTACTAATAATAAAGTCATCTGATTGATTGAACCATAAATGTTCAGTGTTGAAACCACAGTCAGTGACAGATCAGTCATCACCTGAGACCATTTTAATAATCATGCCATGATTCTGGAATTTAGATGATTAAGAGGAGAGAGGTTTTTGAGTGAAAAGTTTGTCACAGCAGTGTTTAAAAATGATCTGAAAATCATAACATTTGTAACTGTTATATGGGCTTACAGTCTGATTTCTCTGTTTGTGCAATGAGTAGCACACATTATGTAAGGCTTCCAATAATTAATAGTTCCAGTAATATTATTATCATTGATAATATAATATTGGTAATTTTACAGAGCTTGTTACTGCCTCAGGACAAATTTTAAAAGCCAGTGAGAAAGAAAACACAGAGCTCTTTTGGGGGATGAAAGGCTATGGATCAAATTTTGGGTAGGACTGTGATTACATAATATTATGCTTTGAATTCATGCTTTGGTCTACAGAGACATGATGGCATGATGGGCAGTGTTAGACTTCTGTTCAGCTGAATCACTAGCCACCAGGCTAGTGACCTTTAGAAATCTGCTAGCCCACAGCACATCTCAGTAGCCCAAGCTCCTTCCCAGGATCTTGGTCACTGTAGGCAACCATGCTTAGCAAGACCATGTACAGATTGAGTGAGGATTTAAGTTGATACACAGTCTTCTGGTCAAGACCACATGGAATGGCAGTTTTCAATACCTCCTTTCTTGTCATTCTCATTAAAACTTTGTGTAATTTGTCTTCTTACTGGCTGTTGAGTGAAGGTAATGGAAATAAATATGATTTATTTCTCAAATTCTACTAGCCTGCAGACTACAGAACATGTAGTAAGCCTATTATAGGCTAGCTAGAAGTTTGACACTGAATTTATGTTGTTGATATTAGTCTTATTATTATTGTCTCTTTTATCACAGTCTTTGCTGGTGTTCTTTTTGTGCATCAGCCGGGCGCAAACCATGCACCTAGAGCGTCAGTCACTCAAGTCAATCATTCTGTCATACACTGAGCACCTTTCTGAGGATTCGCACAGATCCCAGCATACAGATCTTTTGAATCTCTGTCATAGTAGCTCTCTCTGATACTTTCTTGATGTTCTCTACCATACCCTTCTTCACTGTACCAAGCGCACCAACAACCACAGGGATCACTACAGTTTTCATATGCCACATTCTCTGTATTTCTAGTTCTAGGTCTTTGTACTTGCTTTTTTTTTTTCAGTTACCTTCATTGCAATGTTTCTATCTGATGGAACAGTCATATCAATCAGTTTGCAGGTGGAATTCACTGAATCTTTAACGATGATGTCTGGTCTGTTCGCTGTTATGGTTCTATCAGTATTGACTGGCATGTCCCACATGATGGTGATGTTGTTATCTTTATTGTGCATCACGGTCTCTGGCTCGTGTTCGTACCATTTGTCTGTAGTCTCTATATCATGATCTTTACAGATGCCTCCAATGGAGATATGCTGCAGCATTATTGTGCCTGGAGATGTACTCTGTTTTGGCTAATACCTCACATCCAGATACAGTATGGTCCACTGTCTCTTCATGTTGCGAACACATTCTGCATTTGCGTTCCACTTGCTGGCCACATATTACTTTCTGGTAGTTTCTGGTGTTTATTGCCTGGTCTTGAGCTGCTACAAGTAGTCCCTCTATTTCTCCTTTCAAGTTACTGGACAACCATTTGTTGGTGGTGACTGTGTCTACATGAGGCTTCTCTAGGATCTTATTATTATTATTATTATTATTATTATTATTATTATTATTATTATTATTATTATTATTATTATGTGATTTTTACTAACCCAACTCCATCTTTACTAGCCTCAGCCTTCCTGGCTAGTGGAGATGGAGAAACCTGGATGACTATACTAACACAGAATAATTTTCAAATGGATCCAGTCCTAAAGTCAAACCATATAGGCATGATGCCAGCTATTCACACCACTAGCTGCACCTACCCTGGTTTGGTCTTTCCAAAAGTAAATGTCTCACAAAATTTTAGCCACATTTTCCAGGTTTTGCAGTCTTGAATTTTGCACAAAGCCATTTTGGTGTCTCATTTCTTCAGCAAGCCTAAAATATTTGCCTCATATTTGCAAAAACCTGGTGGTCTTGCAGTCTCATAAAGCCCCAAGTTTACCATTCACTAACCTATATTTGATTTAGACCTGCAAGAAGAAAGGTCCACATTATTTTTGATGGCTCTAGTCCCTCACTTTATGGGCCTCATGTGAAATTTAGGATTTTTTTCTTTTGGGCACTGGCAGCTCATGGTTGTGCTCTGACTGATTTTGCTTTTACTTTTGAATTACAAAAAAAAATTCAACTGCAATAATGCAAGAAATATGTAAAAATTACTTTATTCTTAGGGAACTAGTCATAACAAGTTTGTTCAAAAAGTACCCACCTTTTCTTGTGTAGAGGGGCGATCGAAGACACCTCCTATCTCATAACATTACTGAAAAAATTTCATTGGCTTTAAAATATGAGCTGACAAAAAGATTTTCAGCTAGAAAGAGTCAGCATTGCTAGATAAACAAGAAAAGTGAGGTTTGAATCTTATTGTCATTTTTTACTGCTGGATAGACGGTTGGCTATGCAATAAAGATACCATCTTTTGAGCTTGAGGAAGGGGTGTGCAGGCAGAGACCACCATCTTTTTTGTTATTTGGTGGGCCATGTTCAAGAATGGTAGTTTAAGTATTCTTCAAGTAAGTTGAACTCACCATCCTTCAAATGCCAGCACTATTTAAATTCATTGTACAGTGCCTGAAAACATGAAAGCAGAAGGGATTCTTAACAGATTTTTTCAGCAAACACATCACACTGCACAAGGAGAGCCTCTAATGGCCTGTTGTGGGAAAATGATCATACACAGCTATTTCAAACAATGTTTTCAGTGATTTATTCTTTAACTTGTTTCTGCATGTTGTGTTTTCATTTTCCTGTAGCGTGGTAACGTCTATCACATTTCAGCTTCACGATATTCCAGACCATATCACTGGAGGCGATCTGCATTACTCTATTTCTAAAGCACCAGCAGCATTCAAAGCCATCAGAGATTTCATTCGGGAGAAAGCAGATAACAGGCTGTCAGTCTACATGATGGTGCATTTCAGACGCACCGGGTAAGGTCTCATTCATCACAGAGTGATCTCTAGGATGGTGATAGCCTCCTACACAGACATCTCATCATGCGTTCCTTTGTGGGGGAGGAATGCGTGAGGAGCCCAAAGACGTCTGGGTTGGAGGCTAGGATGGTGAAGGATGGAGAAGATTGATTACAAATGACCTTTCTGAAAAACTGAGGCCAAACTTTTCAAAATCCAAAGATCGTAACATAGCTCCTTTAAAAGTCTCTGGGTTTTGACCTCAATTACTCATTGGCTGCAAAGACTGTAAGAAGTGAATATATTCATGAATGATCATCACAGTAATGAACACTACTTAAGCGGTAGTGAAAATAAAGCCTGATCGATTAATTCAGGCTTGTACGGGATTCGAACCCATGACCTCTGCGATGCCGGTGCAGTGCTCTACCAACTGAGCTAACAAGCCAACTGGGAGCTGGTCATTTTGTTGGTTGCATGGTAATATACCCGTGACTGATGAATGTGTGATTATGAATATATGAAAATCATATATTTGATCTACGGATTAAAGAATGAATATGTGAATGATCATCGCAGCTATGAACACTTCTAAAGCCTGAAAAAACAAGTGACCAGCTTCCACTTGGCTTGTTAGCTCAGCTGCAAGAGCACTGAACCAGTATCGCAAAGGTCGTGAGTTCGAATCCCGTACAAGCCTGAATTTTTTCAGGCTTTATTTTCACCACCGCGTAAGTAGTGTTCATAACTGCGATGATCATTCACATATTCATTCTTTAATCCACAGTTCAAATATATGATTTTCATACAGTCATTCTCACTGTAAGAAGTGTTCGGTGCATTTCGATCTGTCTGGTATCAGTCAAAATGTGCTAATCCGCACTGTTTACTGACGTGTCACAATTTATTTGACTCTGACGATGACTTGTCGAAACATCAGTCGATGTCACCACAAACAGTCCATTTCAAGGCAGTGATCTGGACTACACTCACCCGGACAATCGAGCGCCATGACCACGCATTGGCTGTAAAAACTAATGAATCTTTTCGTGGATAAAGTTTCAGGCGTGCCCCACTCTGTTTTTTACAGTCGTAATCTTGTTTCTAACTTCTTGCCTGGCTTTCCCAAGGCCTCAAGCAATCTGTCGTTTCCTGTTCATTGGTCCACCTAAAGAGGGGGGTTCACTGCTGATGGAGCTAACAGACACAACAAAACCACTTGAAAACAAAGTCAAACCAATACCGTTTGATCAGTTCCAGAAAAGTGGTGACTGGATGGTTCCTAGAGGGCGTGTATACTATACACCACTGGGGAATTTCGTGAAAGGTATACTGATTATGTGTATGTCTGTGGTGGTGATCATATACAAATCAAGGTAGATTAAGTTTATGTAAAATACTGTGTTAAAAGTAGCGCGAAACACGTTTTATCTGATCACAAGGGAAACATCTTTCGTTATGACAAGTGCTCTAATCAGGCGAAACATTTGAGACTTAGCGACCAAATGCGGAGACGAATTGGGCGCCTGAGGGGCTTGATAAGTGCGATTAAGTCACAGAAAGAATTAAACAGTAATTTGGAGCTTCGTTTTCGTCATTTTTGTTCGTTGTACTCTCAGTAAAACCGCATAGATTATTGAGTCTGATGTTAAATTTGTTTGAAACGAACACTTCCTGTGAAAAAAAAAAAGCAAATACGAATATGTTTGGCAGAAAACATGCCGCGTTTAAACATGCTATCTCTTAATACGTTTCCTTGCTAATGTGGACACAGCTGCAACGTCCTGCTCAAAAATATTCGAACGTTCACAGATTGTTGTTTACTGTTTTGATGAACTGGTTGCCCGTCTCCAAGTCAGTGTCTTCAAGCAAATTATCACCATCATCGTCGTCATCAATCGTCTCCATCATCGTCGTCGTCGTCGTCGTCGTCGTCGTCGTCGTTACCACCACCATCATCATCAACACCATCGTCATCATCATCACTATCATCATCATCGTCACCATCATCACCGCCATCGTCATCATCACTATCATCATCATCATCACCATCATCATCACCATCATCGTCGTCGTCGTCATCATCATCGTCGTCATCATCATCGTCGTCATCATCAACATCATCATCATCATCATCAACACCATCATCATCACCATCATCATCATCATCACCCATCACCATCATCATCATCGTCGTCGTCGTCATCATAATCATCGTCGTCATCATCATCAACATCATCATCATCATCACCATCATCACCTTTTTCATCATCGTCATCATTATCGTCACATAAACATTGTTAGTGGCATTTTTTTCTGATTGTTGGTAATATTATTTTCAGAGCTTACAGATGAGGGTCTTGACATCATCTTTGAAGGAGTGAAGCAAGCCCCTGATCCACGCGCCATGACAGACAGCAACATTTACATCACAAGCCTCGGGGGAAAACTATGGGAAACGACAGACGACGACAATCCATTCGCATTCAAGGCGGCTGAGTAAGTACACATGCATCTCTTTTGTTGTCTTCATCTCTGTTGTTGTCTTCATCTCTGTTGTTGTCTTCATCTCTGAGGAAGAAGGTAAGCTGTCAAGTCGTAGTGGCAAGAGCGCAGGCGTGCAACCAGTGATTCGCGAGTTTGAATTTCGCAAATTCAATTTGTACTTCCATGTGTGGGATAAGTTTATTTATGGCTGAAAGCTTTACCGCTACCTTAGGGAAGCCTTGAAAGTACGGATCCCTTTGAACTGTAACTTGGTGAAGCTTAACCCAAAATCAGACGTCACCCTGATGGTAGGTTAGGTGAAGCACGATCGTCCAGGTGTGTGCAGTCCTTTTGGGGACTGTTTGTGGTGATATTGGCTGACGTTTTGGAAGTTGTGTTCAGAGTTAAAAGCAAAGCAAAAATCAGCTGTAAGGTTCTATCCTTACAACGTTTTTTTTTTCTGAACTCGCCCATCTGGTAGAACCTGTGTCAATCTCAATTACAGACAATTCAAGTCGCACACGTGACATTCGTTCACTTCCTTTAGAAGATAGAAGTCGCTTGTTTAGAACAGCAATCTTTCTCACGCAATAAGGAACTGGACTGACGCACACCGCAGAAATCAAATCAAATTATCTCCACTCCCATCTGGACGTGATGTATGTCCCTCGTAGGATTACCCTCGCTAGTTTTTCGCCGGTAGCCATTTATATTTGTGAGGAAGAATTTGTAGCGTTTATATACAGCCGCCCGCACAGGCTATAGAATTTATTTTTTAAAGACCTCTTTTGTTGTATGCAACCATTTGGATCACTGGCGCAAACGGACATTAAAATTATGCAAATTCGAGAAGAGAGGTCGCCGGCGTTTCTCGTAAACTATGGGTAGTCCCTTTGAGTAAAGCGAGCGAAACTCGCGCTCGAATCGCCACCCGCGATGAGACGCGACGCGCGGGAAGAAGAAGAAAAAAATAAAAATAATGGACTCCAGACAAAGCCAAAGAGTTTGAATTAAGCGTTGGTCCCACAGCGCAAAATTCTGACGGGCTGAACCTTTTTCTACGCGCGCATGGTGTCTCATCATAGGAGGCAATTATAGCGCGCGATTGTGTTTTTCGCTCAAGAACAAATGATGGCGGCTGAGAGCATAAACAGCCTATGTGTAATTTTAGGTCGTTTTTCGATTTTGCTCAGAAATGAAACAAAGTTCTGCATGTGACCTGCAAGCAATTCGATTGAAAAACATTGTTCGGTATTTTTTTCACTGATTTTTGTTTCATTTCCGAGGAAAATCGAAAGACGACCTAAAATTACACATATGCTGTTTATGCTCTCAGCCCTTCAAATGAGGATCACTCGTAGTCTTCATTTCTCGCGGCTGCTCGCGGTTAATCCGTGACCACGCCCTCTTCTAGATCCAATGTGCGCTGCAGAACTTATGAGAAAAAGAGATGGCTCGCAGCTTTCTTTGGTTCAGTACTCAGCTGATTTCAGTTTCCAGTAGTGTTGTTATGGAGGCTTCACACTTGTTTTCATTTAAGTCTGATTCTAGTTGCAAAATTAATCCAGTCTACTTATTTACTGCATGTTTTTGTTTCCTCCATAGATATTGGATTGGTTGCGTAGTTGCGACACACGACACGAACTTATATGACGTGATAAAAACTTGGGCCGACTCCGTTGATCAGAAACTCTCCAAATATGGGATTTTCCCACAAGGTCCCGAGGCGGATAAAGTGCACAAGAGACTAAAAGATGTGAAACTTAAGTACGATCCAGAAAATGTATTCCACCAGAACGTAAATATCGATCCAAAAGCGGAATAGAATCACCTCGTACATTGTTTTGGCATCGATAGAATTGAGTCTCGGCTAATTGATGCTGTTTCTTAGTTTTTACACTGACAGGGTTCGTACAAGTTTTCCCCTGAAAATTCATTCATCTTAGCATTCCAAGATGTTAGTCATAGTGCGGTCTGGCTTAATTATTTTTGGATACCCAAGTACTGCACACAAAAAAAACCAAAATGAAATGGACAGGAAGTGGCCACTAAACTGGTTATCTAAGAATGATAATTTACATTCCTCCCTGTAATTGACTTATCCCTTTGAGCCTTCCGTGTACTCACATGCGAAAAAAGAAACGCTCCGTAAACGGAGATTTTCAAAAACTGTTGTGAAAGAAATCATATGTAAGGTCGTGAAAAATTAAAAGAGAAAAGAAAAGACTGAAGGTCCCCAAATTTAAATCACAGAACGCGAATGTACATCGTCGCTGTCAAATTTCATAGGTAAAGTTTTGGGCGGACAAGACACTAGGCGACAGGTCGCAGGGACAAGTCGCAGTGACAAATCCCCTCATGTGACATGCCTAGTTTCATTCGTAAATGCTGTCACGGCAACCAAATTTTCTTCTCTCGAGTTAACGCACGAATTTAAACCTGCTTTAATTCGCGCGAATTTCCATAGTCGCCACGTGTGCATTGCAAGGCGACCTGTCCCCTCGACATCACAAAATAATAAAAATAAACCAATGGGCCAGATGAGATCCTGCTTTGAAATCCCTGGCTGAATTCAAGAACTCAACTGATATTACGAACACAATAGATTTCATTTTGCTTCTCTAGATCGAGGACTAAAACAAAATGTATATCAGAGTTCACGATATATTCATAATTGCATTTTTCAACCGAATGCGGCAACCACCGATTGCTGGCCATTCACGTATCACCAACATGATACTCTAGCGGGCCCTCTTCAAACTCACTGGCTCAGTGAAATTTATCTTTTCTTTGCGTTTGTAACTAAACCTTCTCCAGTTGATGCAAGTCTGATCGTGTCTTCTCAAAGCGAATAATTCCCGTATTACCTGCTTACTTAAAATTTCGGCTAAGGGGGGGGGGGGGGCTTACCCGAACGAGGGTGCTCAATCAAGGCGGGCGCTTATTAAGCTTTTCATTCAACGAACTGAAACTTCATCTTGGATCATGCACATAGAAGAACTCTGCAAGCACATCGAGGTAGAAATAACTGATGGCCGACGTTGTGTTGTGGTACGTGGTCACGGATAACTCAAATTACGCATGCCAGGGAAATTCGCGACACGGACAAATGCGCGGAATGCATGGAGCCATGCATTTAGTGGCCTCTAGGCCTGAGTTATGAACCGCTCTTTGCAACTACCTCGGGGAGGGGGGAGGGTACTCCCAGAAAATTGGGTGGGGTGCGCGGCCCGCTTCCTGAAACCCTTATCCTATTTCAGACCAAAATCTGCGATTTCCCCTACTCTGTTTCAGACCTGACCAAAAATTCGATACCCTAGTGACCTCCTATTTCAGGACTGCCATATCAATCAGTTCCCTAGTTCAGACCAATGTTAAAGGAAATGTTTATATTTTTTATTGAGTAGGATACAAAACTGAATGATGAAAAAGTAGCTTCTTCTAAAAACATACCCAATTCAAGACTCGAGTGCGCAAAACATACCCTATTTAAGCCTTAAATGGTCAATTCAGACCAAAACAGCTAAAAAAACCCGTACCCTTTGGGGCCGCACATTCCTATATAGCCCATATAAGGGAGTACCCCCCACCCTGCCCACCCACACTCGGGTTGTAACCAAAGCTGGGGTTGAATTTGAATCTCCGCCTAAAATAAATTTAAAAGGTAATGTCACGGCAATTCTTGTTATAAGTTGTTCAAATCGAAAGGAAGTACTTTTTCTATTACGCGACCGGCCCGTCTAACACGAAGAAGTGGATTTCTAATTATTTCTTAAACAGAAAAGGTAGTAGTATTATTTTATGGTGATTTTTTCGCGACACAATGACGAACTTGAAAAACGTTGTCGTTAACCTAACTTTTTCAAATTACAATCCATTTCCTCCCTCATCATCCGTGGCCATAGACAAGAACAAATAATTCCAATGCACATATTAACTACTTCGTGGGAAAACTACAACATTTTTTAAGTGTTCCACTTAACAAACACATGTTTGGTCGTGTTTGGGTTGAGACCTAAACTTATACGTGACAATGCACCATTAAGGGGGGACTAACTTAGCTACAAAATGAGCTAACATTGTTGCTATGGGAAGTTCCCAACGCTCATATCTTGGAAACCCTAACTTGCACAGGCAAGCTGTCTGGCTATGTTTTTACAATCAAAAAGGTTTACAAGATTTTCGAGTCACAACCATATTTGGTAAGTCACGTGACCAGAACAGAAAAAGGCCTAAAACTTGAGTGGCGTACACTTCTGGATATCGAAAATGGTGCCAATGGTTAACAATCGCCAAGGTGCAAAACTCTACGTATCGATTTTTGGAAATTCGCATTTTTCTGAGATTTATGACGTCATAAGCACACAAATTCATACCATTTCGTCATTATCATTGCAGTTATGTACGTTAACAACAATTGCTTACGTAGGCTTGTAAAGAAGGCTGGAATATCTCCGATTGGCAAAAAAAATCGGAACTTCACATAATTTTCTCCAAGTTTTAGGGATTTTTCTCTCTAAGGCGCGGTTGGGGCCTGGGGCAAGTTACGCATGCGGAATAGCAATTTATTAATTTTACATGTTGACCTCTTCGCACGTTTCACCAATACAGTGGCAAAAACACCGAAAAACTGTGTTTTACAAATACAGTCCGCAAAAATCCCTTGGCAACAACGCTAAGTCTGTAGTTAAGTTAGTCCCCCCTTAAGAGCGGCTGTAGGGCGGAGGATCTGGCGCGAGTGGGTAGAATGACGAGGTAGATTGGGCCCAAAATGTTGTCCGCCATTTTGGGTACTGAATACTAGCGGAAGTTGTTATCCAAATGCTGTCTCGATTGTGGAGCACTTGACGTGAGTAATCACAAACATCCCCGTTCATGATCCTTTGGAAACATTAGAGTTTAACGTGAGCAGCTTTCAACGAAGATTGGATGGTGGGTCGATTCAGGGAGCAAGCGGTTATGCTGGTAAGTCGAAAAATTAATGTTTGGTTAAAAATCACAATATTGGCGATAACTGGGTTGTACAGCTGTGCTTAACTGCTTTGTCTGTTGACGCCGAAGAATCCCCCCGTGCTTTGTAATATTTGCGAATCCCAACTCTTGAGTGACCGGTTTCACATATCATGTAACACAATCGAGCAACCAGACTTTGGAAACGGTTCAAATCGACAACAACGGCTAAGAAATCATGGCGCACAGACTTCCATGACTTTGTTTCCGGCTTTTTGTGCCTCACATTCATTCTTTACACTAATTTTGCATTTTGTTGCAAATAACAGGATATTTTCTTACGAAAAGGTAAAGAAAAGAAACCAGATGCAAAATCACAATTTCCCTACCAAATTTGATTTTGAAACTGATCTAGAAAATGAATTGTTTTATTAAAAGTGAATTCTGTAACTCGCGAATATCGATCGCCAAACCATCTTTTGTTTTAAGTTAAATATTTTTACAGAAGGCACGTGTTAGTAGAAGAAGTTTTCTTTTTTTTCCTTCATTTTTCTTGGGTGGTTTTCTCCTGGTGTGTCGTGAGTTTTTATCAAAATCTTTTTCCAGGCCCCTTAAATATCATGCTGCATTACTTTTGGTGGATTCTTTGTTCACCCTGACTCTAAAGATTCAAGATTGAGGGAAAAACTTGTGGTCACACAATTATTTGATCTCATCTCCATGCGAGAAATCAATATTATTCAGAATAATGGTTTGTGTTACTTTAATGCTTTCTTAAGTCTGAAAATTACAGACAATAGAAAAATTTGTTTTCAGGGCAAACCTCAGACAATAATGTCAAATGCATGCTCACTTTAAAAAAGGTGGCCTTCTGGAAGGTAAAAACTAAAATAGGGCAATAAATTTAATTCAATGCTGTACACTGTACACAAAACTGGCCATTAGAATATTTTTACTTGTAACACTTGATTAATTATTAATCAAGTGTTAAAGGTAAACATACCGTAAACTGCCACTTATAAGCCCATCCGCTTATAAGCCCCCTCGGTTATAGGCCCATCTACATGCGAACAAAAAAATACACCCAATTATAAGCCCATTTGGATATAAGCCCCCCTCCAGTTTTTCTTGTTTTATTAACATTAAGCACTCTCAGAGAACACTATTACTTCAACAAATAACTGGAAAAGATCACGGAACAATAACTGTATTACCATTTTATTATTAACAATCTTTATTTCAACATTTCGCCAAATGCTTTGAAGTAACTGTTCATTGTTCTCCTGTAGTGTTATACTGTAAATGTAAATAAAAAAGGTACAACAATGTACAACCCGACATTGATAAGAGTTTGTTTGTGTACACTATTTGCCATCATGGCCATTATGAAGATGGTCCATACAATGCACTTTGTGCCTCATGTATTTGTTTCCGAACTTGCACTTTGTGTTTCCTGTTCCCGAAGAGGTAATAAACGCATGGTAATTCAATTGTAAGAGCAAGAAATTTAAATTATACGTCGATCAACAGTGCTGTTGTTCGAAACTTTTTTTTTTTTCGTCCGCTTATAAGCCCATCCGGTAAGCCCCCTCAGTTATAAGCCCACCCAAAACACCTTAGAACTTGTATAAGCCCAGGGCTTATAAGCGGCAGTTTACAGTATTCTAATGGCCGGTTTTGTGTACAGCATTGAATTAGATTTATTGCCCTATTTTAGTTTTTACCTTCCAAAAGGCCACCTTTTTAAAGTGAGCATGCATTTGACAAAAATTACAACCTTTAATGAACAGACAGAGGCAATTGTAGTAGCAATTGATGGCATGAGAAATGAATGAAGCAATTTATAGCCTTTTCACAGTTTGCAAAGAAAAGTGAGACACTAAAATTGCCAACTGTCTACAAAGGCACTTAAAGGCATTTCATTACAGTGCATTTCAATATTAAAGGGACACTGTCCCACTAATGCGCACGCGCGAACATCATCTGGTATCCTGTAAAAAAAAAACAATAGAACTGTCACACTGAGGTGCCAATATGGCGTTGATCGATCGGTTGTTTTCATCCTTTGCTCGCTTTATAACAACCTCGTGAATTTACCTCACTGATTTTTTTATGGTGAGAAACGCGATTAATTCTGAATGCTGTAACAGTCCATTGGAAATACAGAAACTACATTTGTTAAGCTTTGCAAAGTCAGTGAAATCATTCTTCAACGAGTCACAAATACAACTCAAGTTTTAGCTTTTTACGCAGCATAAAAACTGTCATTTTACAGCACTTGTGGTAAAGTGTGAAGACTTCATATGTTAAACACGTAAGTGTTTGTAGCTTTTACATTTCATCTGTAGAAAAAGTCAGTCACAGTTTCAAATATAACATGTCTTGACCTTTAAAACCATGTAAAAATTTTGTTGGAACATGGAATTAAACACTGCTAAGAAAATTTCCAAACGTTCATAATTTTCAAACATGTCATTTAGCAAAAAACCTCGTCACGTTCTTTATTAACTAATGCAAAACAAATTGTGATCTTCATTTAGCGCTTTCATGAACAGCCATTCAGCAATTCAAATACTACACTTCTGTAGCTTTCCAAAGAGACCAAAATCACTATAAAAGCAGAAATATAACGCAAGTTATGAATTTTTACGCAACCAGACTCTTTGTCATATTAGAGTTAGTCCGCTCGACTGTGAAGAGTTCAGATGTAACCGCGTAAAACAGGGGTCTATCTAATTCTGGAGTGTTTTTTTAATTCTGGAGTAAAAATTACACGGTTATTAACCTAAACATACGCTTTTTATGGTTATTAATCTGGTTTGGCGATACTTTACGACTATTAATCGTGAAGAACGTGTTCTGCGATTAATAATCGTGTACTTTACGGTTAATAATCGTAAAATTCACGATTATTAATCGTGTTTGGAAGATTATACGATTAATAATCGTAGAACGCGCGATTATTAATCGCATCTGACAGGCAAACACGGTTAATAATCGTATGTTACCGATCTCGGTCACAACAAACAGTGAAGACAGATTTGATTTGACCGGCCGCCATTACGAGAAATTTTTCAAAGTTAAGCACTACTCTCGCCGGGCTGGCTTTGATATAAATATTACACAAATGAGCCCTTGAGGTGGTTAAATTTCTCTTGATTTTTGTTTTTATGGGGTTAGTCAGTTCGCGAGTGATATTTTACTCGGTTTTCACTCTTCGGCGAACGCCAACGCGAGAAGTTGGCCGAATTAACAACAAACTCACCAGCGCGAGCGATGATGTGAAATAAAACTTTGACAACGATAATTAGGTCAACGAGGCCGTCTAATCAAATCTTTTGCAATCAACCACGGAAGAAGAGAATTGATTTATTTAACACAGTGGCTATATGCCCTTATTTTAATCCATTTCAAAACTCCCAAATGAATCTTATAGTTTGATCCTAACACCGTGAAATTGACAAGATGCGAACTTGAAAAATCGAAAACTTAATTGCTTGTCTTTTAGTCGAAAGATTCGGTCGTGAATACGCTGCAATAGTAATCGTATTCTGGAAAACAAGTGATTTGAAAACGATATCGTGTTGTAACTGATAAAATCTCTAAGTCTTATTAAAGTTTTCATGCAGTCAAAATGTTGGTAAAAATCACAAAGTGAGAAATCAACAATAGTGCACGTCGTACATCAAGAAACCAGAGGGAAAATATCAGGCACTACGAAAGCAGTTTTATCTACACACTTAAACCCTAAAATGCACCAGTTCATAAGATAATAGTGTTTGCGAATTTGTTTTCATTCACGAATGACAAAAGTTAAGCGACTTGTAAACACAGGCGTAAAATTACATAAATCGGTTGCACGAGGTTTACTGGAGCTAACGTGTTCTGCGATTAATAATCGTGTACTTTACAGTTAATAATCGTAAAATTCATGATTATTAATCGTGTTTGGAAGATTATACGATTAATAATCGTAGAACGCGCGATTATTAATCGCATCTGACAGGCAAACACGGTTAATAATCGTATGTTACCGATCACGGTCACAACAAACAGTTGAAGACAGATTTGATTTGACCGACGAGAAATTTTTCAAAGTTAAGCGCTACTCTCGCCGGGGCTGGCTTTGATATAGATATTACACAAATGAACCCTTGAGGTGGTTAAATTTCTCTTGATTTTTGTTTTTATGGGGTTTGTCAGTTCGCGAATGATATTTTCCTCGGTTTTAAGTCTTCGGCGAACGCCAACGCGAGAACTTCGATTAACAACAAACTCACCAGCGCGAGCGATGATGTGAAACGTTTGTAAAACTTTGAGAACGATAATTAGCTGAACGAGGCCGTCTAGTCAAATATTTTACAAACAACCACGGAAAAAGATAATTGATTTATTTAACACAGTGGCTATATGCCCTTATTTTAATCCATTTCAAAACTCCCAAACGAATCTTATAGTTTGATCCTAACACCGTGATGCGAACTTGAAAAATTGAAAACTTAATTGCTTGTCTTTTAGTCGAAAGATTCGGTCGTGAATACGTTGCAATACTAAGTGTGTTGTGGAAAACAAGTGATTTGAAAACGATATCGTGTTGTAACTGATAAAATCTCTAAGTCTTATTAAAGTTTTCATGCAGTCAAAATGTTGGAAAAAAATCACAAAGTGAGAAATCAACAATAGTGCACGTCGTGCATCATGAAACCAGCGGGAAAATAACAGACACTACGAAAGCTGTTTTATCTACACACTTTAATAGACCCTAGAATGCACCAGTTCATAAGATAATACTAGTAGTGTTTGCGAATTTGTTTTCATTCACGAATGACAAAAGTTAAGTGACTTGTAAATACATGCATGCACAGGCGTAATTGCTCGACGTTTACTGGAGCTAACGTGTTCTGCGATTAATAATCGTGTACTTTACAGTTAATAATCGTAAAATTCACGATTATTAATCGTGTGTGGAAGATTCTACGGTTAATAATCTTGGAACGCGCGATTATTAATCGCGTCTAACAAGCAAACGTGGTTAATAATCGTATGTTGCCGATCATGTTGAAAACAAACTTGACCGACACCTAGACACGAAGTTTCAGGATTTAAGCTAACGGTCGACTCTTTGACATCCGCTCTTCTCAAAATTCTGAGACGGTGTGCATAATACGATTAATAATTGTAGTTATGTCCGCCTTACTTATCCCGTTAGCAGCCTTTCACACTTGGAAAGTAGCCGACGCTCTGAGTCCATTTTTATAAAGCAGCAACACGGTGACACAAAAGTAGAAAACTTCGGAAGCGAAAATTTTTCCCTCAAAGGGAATCCAGCGGGTTAAACAAAATGGTTAAATGAAGTCCAAAAACTAACGCCTACATGACAGATAGAATTTATCGATATTAAGCTTTTTCATGTGGTTTTGAAACACGCGGCCAAATGCGAAAACAAAACGCTGTCGATAAATCGGATGCGCAAGTATACAAAGAGAACACGGAATAAAACCGAAGACACACGTCTGGGAGAGAAGTGTATTCTCTGTGTGATTTTTTTAATGTGTGTTATATACTACGAGAATGCACTATGCAAATTTCGTCGAAAAGCCGTCACGCAACACTGTGCGAGAATTGGCTGTTACCAGCCGCTCCGAATCTGCTGTAAATATGAGCGCTTCAGGAAAATCGAAGCTATCTTTGTGAATAAGAAAAATTCCTCTCAAATAGGAATAAGTCTTAAGTCGCACATTTTCACTAGTCCGTGTAGCAGTATTGAAACCGCAGTGAGTCGTGAGCGCGAAGAAGCGTCAATGCTGAATTTTTTCAGAGTCTGTCAGCGACTCATTTCTTTGTTTACAAAAAAAATCCAACTATCTGCTGAAACGAATAAAACTTTCATGGGGAAGGCTGCAAATTTTAAAAAGGTTTTTTCTTTGAGTACGTAGTTATAAGTCTTGATTTGCCTTGTCTGGATGTCTTAACTTGTTTTGGCGCCAAAATTTTTATTACGCGGGAAAAATAGGCCTGCCATAGTAGAAGATTAAATATTTAAAATGGGATGGATTTCCATGCATGTTATTTCCCTAAAACACCATTCAACATTGACATGAATATACTTGATAGCCAGATTATTTTATCGCCTTTACCAGGAAATGGGCTTACCTCCGAAACCAGCGTAACTTGCAAGTACTTTTCAAGGCGTCACAATCCATTTGTCACTCATACGTCTCAAAACTCGTTTACAAGGTCTTTAAGACACTGCTCTTTCAATTTCATTCATTAACTGACGTTGGTGTGATTCCATTATTTTAACAGCTATCGATGATCTGTCTTCACTGGTTTGCATTCGCAAGCCTGAGGCTGGTGTGTAAAGCAATCTCCAAGTGGCGTTTAGTCCTTGTAAATAAGACTTACACCGCACCGTTGTTTTCAACTGATATTGATGAAAGTTGGTTCTTGTTGTCACGATGACTCCCTCGAAAAATTCAGCCGGGAAATACCGTATACTCGCCGTGTCGTGTATTAAACATGACAACAGAGTCAGCTTGATTCAGCTTCAGAAACAAAAAAAAAACCTGAGAGGGAACTCAACAAAATGTTTGTGATTTTCACTGAAGTGAATAGTTCTTGATCGGATTGATGCAGAGGTGAAGCCATCTCTGATTCTGAGTTTGAGTTAGAGAGAAGAGTTCCAGCACCCGGCAAATAGATAGCCTTATCTGGCTGCTCAAAGTGGTCTCTATTCTTACGTTGCCCGTCGTCTTGATTTAGAAAGCTCGCTGTCAAAATTTACCCAATCACAGAGGTAGTTGTCAAAACTCAGTCTCCACCCAACCCAGTTGTGTTCTAGCTATGTTTCTAAATTACGGTAATGCTCTAAACAAGGCGAGAATCGAGCACATTCACAAGGAAATATTACGATTATACAACCCAGAAAGGCCTAAATTTTGTCATGTCGATATCACGGCAGTTTTGGCATACAGGGCCTTAGGTAAGTTTTTTTGTAACGGGAGGTGGGGGGCGGGGGGGTGCCTTATCGTGAGTGCTGGGTCTAGGAAATGGATTTCTTGATTTTCAAATTAACGTGAAGTTGTTTGTTCCAAATTGCGTTGAGTCGGAGAGCTTGTCGTATGGAAAACCTAACGCCACTTTGACGTGGCTCGCACGGTGTGACAACTGTAAATCAATGTCCCGATGGAACAAACACGTTTTTGCGGCACGCTTTGCTTCGCTGTGATAGGGTAAATTTTGACAGCGAGCTTTCTAAATCAAGACGACGGGCAACGTAAGAATAGAGACCACTTTGAGCAGCCAGATAAGGCTATCTATTTGCCGGGTGCTGGAACTCTTCTCTCTAACTCAAACTCAGAATCAGAGATGGCTTCACCTCTGCATCAATCCGATCAAGAACTATTCACTTCAGTGAAAATCACAAACATTTTGTTGAGTTCCCTCTAAGGTTTTTTTTTTGTTTCTGAAGCTGAATCAAGCTGACTCTGTTGTCATGTTTAATACACGACACGGCGAGTATACGGTATTTCCCGGCTGAATTTTTCGAGGGAGTCATCGTGACAACAAGAACCAACTTTCATCAATATCAGTTGAAAACAACGATGCGGTGTATTTACAAGGACTAAACGCCACTTGGAGATTGCTTTACACACCAGCCTCAGGCTTGCGAATGCAAACCAGTGAAGACAGATCATCGATAGCTGTTAAAATAACGGAACCACACCAACGTCAGTTAATGAATGAAATTGAAAGAGCAGTGTTTAAAGACCTTGTAAACGAGTTTTGAGACGTATGAGTGACAAATGGATTGTGACGCCTTGAAAAGTACTTGCAAGTTACGCTGGTTTCGGAGGTAAGCCCATTTCCTGGTAAAGGCGATAAAATAATCTGGCTATCAAGTATATTCATGTCAATGTTGAATGGTGTTTTAGGGAAATAACATGCATGGAAATCCATCCCATTTTAAATATTTAATCTTCTACTATGGCAGGCCTATTTTTCCCGCGTAATAAAAATTTTGGCGCCAAAACAAGTTAAGACATCCAGACAAGGCAAATCAAGAGTTATAACTACGTACTCAAAGAAAAAACCTTTTTAAAATTTGCAGCCTTCCCCATGAAAGTTTTATTCGTTTCAGCAAATAGTTGGATTTTTTTTGTAAACAAAGAAATGAGTCGCTGACAGACTGAAAAAATTCAGCATTGACGCTTCTTCGCGCTCACGACTCACTGCGGTTTCAATACTGCTACACGGACTAGTGAAAATGTGCGACTTAAGACTTATTCCTATTTGAGAGGAATTTTTCTTATTCACAAAGATAGCTTCGATTTTCCTGAAGCGCTCATATTTACAGCAGATTCGGAGCGGCTGGTAACAGCCAATTCTCGCACAGTGTTGCGTGACGGCTTTTCGACGAAATTTGCATAGTGCATTCTCGTAGTATATAACACACATTAAAAAAATCACACAGAGAATACACTTCTCTCCCAGACGTGTGTCTTCGGTTTTATTCCGTGTTCTCTTTGTATACTTGCGCATCCGATTTATCGACAGCGTTTTGTTTTCGCATTTGGCCGCGTGTTTCAAAACCACATGAAAAAGCTTAATATCGATAAATTCTATCTGTCATGTAGGCGTTAGTTTTTGGACTTCATTTAACCATTTTGTTTAACCCGCTGGATTCCCTTTGAGGGAAAAATTTTCGCTTCCGAAGTTTTCTACTTTTGTGTCACCGTGTTGCTGCTTTATAAAAATGGACTCAGAGCGTCGGCTACTTTCCAAGTGTGAAAGGCTGCTAACGGGATAAGTAAGGCGGACATAACTACAATTATTAATTGTATTAGGCACACCGTCTCAGAATTTTGAGAAGAGCGGATGTCAAAGAGTCGACCGTTAGCTTAAATCCTGAAACTTCGTGTCTAGGTGTCGGTCAAGTTTGTTTTCAACATGATCGGCAACATACGATTATTAACCACGTTTGCTTGTTAGACGCGATTAATAATCGCGCGTTCCAAGATTATTAACCGTAGAATCTTCCACACACGATTAATAATCGTGAATTTTACGATTATTAACTGTAAAGTACACGATTATTAATCGCAGAACACGTTAGCTCCAGTAAACGTCGAGCAATTACGCCTGTGCATGCATGTATTTACAAGTCACTTAACTTTTGTCATTCGTGAATGAAAACAAATTCGCAAACACTACTAGTATTATCTTATGAACTGGTGCATTCTAGGGTCTATTAAAGTGTGTAGATAAAACAGCTTTCGTAGTGTCTGTTATTTTCCCGCTGGTTTCATGATGCACGACGTGCACTATTGTTGATTTCTCACTTTGTGATTTTTTTCCAACATTTTGACTGCATGAAAACTTTAATAAGACGTAGAGATTTTATCAGTTACAACACGATATCGTTTTCAAATCACTTGTTTTCCACAACACACTTAGTATTGCAACGTATTCACGACCGAATCTTTCGACTAAAAGACAAGCAATTAAGTTTTCAATTTTTCAAGTTCGCATCACGGTGTTAGGATCAAACTATAAGATTCGTTTGGGAGTTTTGAAATGGATTAAAATAAGGGCATATAGCCACTGTGTTAAATAAATCAATTATCTTTTTCCGTGGTTGTTTGTAAAATATTTGACTAGACGGCCTCGTTCAGCTAATTATCGTTCTCAAAGTTTTACAAACGTTTCACATCATCGCTCGCGCTGGTGAGTTTGTTGTTAATCGAAGTTCTCGCGTTGGCGTTCGCCGAAGACTTAAAACCGAGGAAAATATCATTCGCGAACTGACAAACCCCATAAAAACAAAAATCAAGAGAAATTTAACCACCTCAAGGGTTCATTTGTGTAATATCTATATCAAAGCCAGCCCCGGCGAGAGTAGTGCTTAACTTTGAAAAATTTCTCGTCGGTCAAATCAAATCTGTCTTCAACTGTTTGTTGTGACCGTGATCGGTAACATACGATTATTAACCGTGTTTGTCTGTCAGATGCGATTAATAATCGCGCGTTCTACGATTATTAATCGTATAATCTTCCAAACACGATTAATAATCATGAATTTTACGATTATTAACTGTAAAGTACACGATTATTAATCGCAGAACACGTTAGCTCCAGTAAACCTCGTGCAACCGATTTATGTAATTTTACGCCTGTGTTTACAAGTCGCTTAACTTTTGTCATTCGTGAATGAAAACAAATTCGCAAACACTATTATCTTATGAACTGGTGCATTTTAGGGTTTAAGTGTGTAGATAAAACTGCTTTCGTAGTGCCTGATATTTTCCCTCTGGTTTCTTGATGTACGACGTGCACTATTGTTGATTTCTCACTTTGTGATTTTTACCAACATTTTGACTGCATGAAAACTTTAATAAGACTTAGAGATTTTATCAGTTACAACACGATATCGTTTTCAAATCACTTGTTTTCCAGAATACGATTACTATTGCAGCGTATTCACGACCGAATCTTTCGACTAAAAGACAAGCAATTAAGTTTTCGATTTTTCAAGTTCGCATCTTGTCAATTTCACGGTGTTAGGATCAAACTATAAGATTCATTTGGGAGTTTTGAAATGGATTAAAATAAGGGCATATAGCCACTGTGTTAAATAAATCAATTCTCTTCTTCCGTGGTTGATTGCAAAAGATTTGATTAGACGGCCTCGTTGACCTAATTATCGTTGTCAAAGTTTTATTTCACATCATCGCTCGCGCTGGTGAGTTTGTTGTTAATTCGGCCAACTTCTCGCGTTGGCGTTCGCCGAAGAGTGAAAACCGAGTAAAATATCACTCGCGAACTGACTAACCCCATAAAAACAAAAATCAAGAGAAATTTAACCACCTCAAGGGCTCATTTGTGTAATATTTATATCAAAGCCAGCCCCGGCGAGAGTAGTGCTTAACTTTGAAAAATTTCTCGTAATGGCGGCCGGTCAAATCAAATCTGTCTTCACTGTTTGTTGTGACCGAGATCGGTAACATACGATTATTAACCGTGTTTGCCTGTCAGATGCGATTAATAATCGCGCGTTCTACGATTATTAATCGTATAATCTTCCAAACACGATTAATAATCGTGAATTTTACGATTATTAACCGTAAAGTACACGATTATTAATCGTAGAACACGTTCTTCACGATTAATAGTCGTAAAGTATCGCCAAACCAGATTAATAACCATAAAAAGCGTATGTTTAGGTTAATAACCGTGTAATTTTTACTCCAGAATTAAAAAAACACTCCAGAATTAGATAGACCCCTGTTGTAAGCATTTGTTGAGTTTTCATTTCATGTTTAAAAAGATTCATTCATATTCTCAAATAAAACATGTCTTAAGCCTCAAACTGCAGTACGATAATGTTCGAACATCGCATTTAACGTCAGGAAAATACTTTTGAAACGTGGAATAAAATTGCAAAAGTCTCCCACTTGGTGGGAATCTTTTCAGGCTTTGGCCTTTCCTGAATGTTTGTTCGGAAAGAGAGGAGAGACCCAAATGATTTTATAAATACAGACACCATTCCTTTAGCCGTTTTCATGTCTCATGGATTGCTTTATTTTTGTGTATAATCTGCTATGCTGCTGGTTCCATTTCTGCTTATTCCTTTCACGATTATCTGAGCTTTTGTGGAAGCTGGCGGGAGAAAGAAGCCTTCAACCGGCACCATAGCGTTTTCCTCCTTTCGGTCCTCCGGCCAACAGCATTAAAAACAACTCCAAGAAATCCTGATTGCACGAAAATTGCTACCCAACAAGAACTATGTATCATTAATCTATAATTCTGAGAAGATTTAGGGTAATATCGAACTCAATTGAGCACGATGCAAACTGATTTTTGAACGAATTTTTTTCTTCTTGCATCTTTTGATTTTGCGACAGGATGAACAAAAATCAAAATTTTGAACATGCACAGATTCAGGATACTGTTCCTTTAAGTAGATGAAAGCAAAGAATATCAGGATTGCAAGTATTTGGCCTGTCAGATTTCTATAATAGCACTTGCAATCTCTTCAATCTTTAACCACAGCGCCAGTGATAGACTACACTACATTCTCCTTTGCATTTTTGTCTTTCTCATAGCTGGAAGCAGTAATTTTCAGAGTTTGTCAACTCTAATCATGGTAATTAATATTAGTAAACCTGCCAACTTGCTGAGACTTTTCAATCAAAAGTTCTTGACACAAATTTGCAACAACAAATTATTACTCCTTTATTTAAAATTAGTGTGTCCCTTTCAGGTGCCAAGTCATTTACTATCAGTCAGAGCCATGAGCTGGTCAACTGTTAGATTTAATCAGCCCTGACAAAATGTTTGTGGGCAGCATAGCTGGAGTAGTAGGTGGCAACTGACAGCGAACCTTGCTTGGCTGGCCAGCACATTTTGACAGGGCTGTTTAATAAAACCAAATAGTAGCTAAAACTACATTCCTTGACATATTTCTTGGGGATAGGTTAACACATTTAGCCTTATTTCAGTAACATGTTGCTTTGTAATGAAGAATTATATCCACAAAACAGTGATCCAACATTGAACCGGGGAAGGTGGGAATGAAAGGGGAATGAGAAAACATGCATATAAAAAATGTAAATATTGATATTCAAACATTCCTGACTAAAATTTTTCTGAAGATTACAGTTTGGTTAGATGTTTATTTCCAGGCATAGAAATGAGGTGGTCTGCATAAGGGGTTGGAAGGGTTTGTTTGTTGGTGTTGCTGTTGTTTTTTATTTGTTTTTTGCTTTTTTGTGTGGTGTAGCATGAGGCCTTGCTTTAGTGTGCAAAGTGGAAGGAACTTGGCCTCATACACCACCAGGTGGTGTCATGAGAATGGTGATCTGATGATCAGGCCTTGCTCTGACTTGCACCCATACAATTAAATTTGTTACATTTGTGAATCAAAACATAGGGACTACACTAGTTAACAATGAAACTGCATCATTTTCTCTGTGTGTAACCAAATTTAAAGAAAACATAATTAGAAAATTTTCTTATTTCAAGGGAAAGTAAATGAAAATTACATGAAATAATATTGAAATTCAGTCGAAAAAATCATTTATTTGATGTTTATTTCGGATTTATAGACAGTAAGGTTATATTTGGCTATATTGATCAATTAAACAGATTTCTCACAGCATCATCTTCTCTTTAATTCGCATTTCAGTGAATTAACATCAGCCCCATAAGAATAGTTGCTAGCCTAGATACTACATGATTTTTTTTTATTCTGATGTGACATTTGATTTGCTGTATTTTGGTTAGTACTCCATGTTTGGTCGGAGGATTAACATGGCATTATTTTGTCTGAAAATAACTCTAAAGGGGCCAAACATATATAAAGATCCTTTGCACTTTTTAATTTGGGAAGTAAAATGTAGCAGTTCGACAACTCATATCTGTGTAATAATTTGCATTGATACACTTACAGTCCAAATTATGTCTGGATTTCTGTCAAAGTATGAAAATATTCAATCACAGTGGTACCAGTTTACCAGTTTGAAAGAATATTGTCTGTTTCCAAGAGAGTTTGTTCTGATGAGAAACACAAAGACTCACAGACCACTTAAAATTGTCATTGAGACATTTAATGTGTGTTGGGTAGTTCTAGAATGTTTATGTTCATATTGTCACTGTAACATGTGCTGCAGGATTCCAGATTCTTTAATAGTGGTAGTGTGAAATAGTTGTAAACATATTGTTTATTAATCTTTTAAATTCTGTGAGATCTCATGAAAAGGTGGATAGTGAGCAGATGAAAATAATAACTTCTATCAATTTTATTTGTCTAAAAGTTGTTTGGGGAATGTATGCCGGAAACACTGACTGTTCATTAGTACAAGAAATCTAAGATGGTCTCGTCATAGATAGGTACTAAACTAAAACACAAGTAAATGAGAGAGAGATTAAAACAAATCTTTAATGAGAAAAGTATATTGCACACCATAATACAGTTAGTATCCTTGTCTCTCTTATTAAAAGTAAAATTTACATATGCATGTATACAAAAATTGATATTTCTTTATCACTTTATAATATTGAACAATTTGTACAATATCCTTATCACTCTTTGTGACAACACTAATATTAAAAAAACACTACTTTAATGTCACGTTATGATGCAGTTCTCATAATAGTGTTAAAACAGTGTCTCATTGTCTAATTTATTTTATTTAATCATTTTCTGTACACATGCTGTAAAGCCACTTATCTCTGAAAGTTAAGCCGTTTGACAAGAAAACACACTTTAAAGTTTTTTCTCTATAATCTTAAATCAGAAATAACAGTATCCAAACTGCAACACCTTATTGATGATACAAGATATTTGTGTCACTTGCAGTGAGCCTAGAACATTCTATTTGAAATTGATCATGTAAAATACTTGCACAATATACTTATTGTAGCCTTACTTTGTTACTATCCAGTACTGATTTCATACAAAAAGTTGTTTGTTGGACAAAGTAGAACTAAGGCCGCCTGTTAAAATAATTTAAGTACTGGAAGATACTGGTGAGTACACACTACTCAACAACGTTACAACACTCAAGTTTCGAGTGCTGAGGTTTCAAGACTCTGGTTTAGCTTGCAGTGTTACGTTGTTTTCTAAATAATAATTTTTCTTTGTTAGACTGTTACATAATATAGCTTAACTCCATGTCATTTGTCGCTTAAGCATTGCGGGAAACATGCTGGCATAATTTGCTTTTGTTCTTACACGTACAAGGCAGGTATATGTGGAAAATTCCCTGCATTCAGAGTTAGTTTGCAGGTTAAAACCTTTTTTCTTTGGTTTCTTGCATCACTTGCACAGCATTAAGGAAAACACAAGAGGTAAAGTCAAGAAACTGATTCCCAGCATTCATCACTTTTAAGACTAAAAGTTTTCAGTGTTGCTCGTTTGGTTTGTCGTCGTCAATTAACTACAGCTGTACCTCACTCTACAAACTTGAAGAGCGTTTCTTTGAGAGATTTATTTGTGTTTCTAATAAGATGGTCAGTTATTGACATACAGATTATTTAAAAATGGAGGAACGGTGTATATGCGTTAAGCTGCCCTTGTTGCATGTATCTGATCATTTCCTCTTTCTTGTGTATCACGGACACCGATCTGGAGCATTTGCCTAGTATTAAATCTTTGTAAGTCTTGTTACCCACTTCTCACAAGTGAATCAGAACCAGCGTTTTTGAATCATGACATTCGTGATAACTTCAACAACGACTTGAGTGTGAATCTAAGCTGTATGGTGCGCAAAACGTATCCAGTAGTCGAGAGGAGTGGGTTACCTTTGAGACTGACAAGGTTGCTTTTTCTTTGCCCAGCGCAGAAGTAGCGTCAGTTGGTACTTTAGCCTTTCATTTACTTATCGTTTTGGTGTGATTATCTTAAGTTTGTAGTATTGGATTGGAGAAATAACAAAATAAACATGAACTAGCTCATGATTCCGCGTCTTGCTGAAGAGCAACCCAGAAAAATGATTTCTTTGCACAACTGACACAACTCTCATTGGTTCATACTTCTTATTTTCTTACTACATGTAACAAGTCAGGGCACACGGAGGAGTGTTCGTACCACATGGCAAGGGATCCGTTGAGGCGCGCAGTGAATATCAAAAGTTATTTTATAGCTGCGTTGTGATTCATACGATAAGAAATCAGGCACGTTAGAAGCTTATGTTAATTTCCGTCAAATATTATCACCAAATGCTCACATTTCCGAACTGATAAATGTTGAAGTGTTAGGCAAGCTTCTTCCATGCGCGTAGAGAAGAGGCTCGCGCAAGTATGACAGTGACTGAAATATCTAAGTTTCTTCCTTGCTAGCGAAGGACATTTTGATTGCGAAATCAAGACTGAGTTTACCGGTAACAAACTATTTGACTTATTTTAAGCAAATAGATTTTTTACAAATTATCATCAGTGATGGATTTTAAGGGAGGTGGGGGCGGTGTGGGTTCGCCTCCCCACCCCTCCCGCTCCCCTCCCCCCTCCCCTCCCCCCCCCTCCTGCGCCCTTATACCTGACCTCCAAGCCTGACGGAAGCTTGCTGTTAGAATGTCGCGTAGACCGAGCTTAGTACAAAATCTTATCAAGCTAAGCGATATGGCTTTAGTTCTGAATCCTCGATCTTTTGTTTATCAGCAAACGGTCGTGGGTTAGACTCCCGTACAAGCCGGTTTCTTTTGCAGGCTTTATAACTTCGACGATCACTCAAATATTCATCCTTTAATCCGCAGTTTAAATATGTGATTGTCATAGTATATTCATAGTCATTTATTCATCGCTCGCAGGTTCAGTTTATAGCCTCTTTTTCTTCGCTCGTTCTCGCGCGTTCGCCCCCGCGCGTTCGCCCCCGCGCGTTCGCCCCAAATATCTGAGAGTCTGGAACAGGCTAACAGGTTCATTACGAACCAGCAAAATGACCAGCTCCCAGTTGGCTTGATAGCTCAGTTGATAGAGCACTGCACTGTTATCGCAGAGGTCGTGATTTCGACTCCCGTACAAGCCTGAATTTTTTCAAGCTTTATTTCACTACTGCTTATTAAGTAGTGTTCATGATGTTCATATATTCACAGTCATTTAAGAGAAGAATGATTCGAAAATGTGCCTTGTTATGAATTAGTAGAAGACAGAGAAGATTTTGTCAGTAGAAGATCGAGGAGATTTAATTTCTTTCGACGTATGGCAAAAAAAATATATGAAAATACTTTATTTTTTTGACCACGCAACTCAAAACTTGGTGGATCAGATCGAGAGAGAATTAAGCTAATAGTGCTAGTGATAAAAAACCATAACTCCGTGATAGCTCGGTTCAACATCCTTCGTATATAAACCATACACAACCTACAATTCCTTGATTCGCTCTGACGAAGGGCTAATGCTCGAAACGTCAGCTTTTGTATCCCTGCAAGGTGGTCAATTTACATTTATTTATCAAAACCAAAGTTTCGTGTTTCACTCCCCCGCCGACGCAGCACCACAGTTTCTTTAAAAACTAACCCCCTCTGATTCAACACAAGAACGTTGACTTCATAAAAGCGATTTGTCTCAACTTTTGTTTTTGCTTTTTATTATTATTATTATTATTATTATTATTATTATTATTATTATTATTATTATTATTATTATTATTATTATTGTTGTTGTTGTTTTGTGCCATCGCGCTAGTGCTCTGGATTTACTGTCGTAAATGCACATCACCAGGGTAGATACGGCGGACCAAAACGTCTGTACACCAGCGGTTTATGCTTCATTTTTAGATAACCCTGAAAACTAAGGGGCAAAAATGCAGTGATCTTGCTTGTATTTAATCGTTTGAAGTGCAATGATTAACTTTTTAAGAGAAACATTTTTACGTGCTGGGGCTAAAGAAGAGTTTACTTTTAGCCACCGATGTTAGAAATGTGTGCAACGAGAGTTGCTAACGAGCAATCGACAGTTACAAAGTCACATCTGTGAGCTTCATTTGAGGACCGTTGGCAATGTATACAGATTTTTCGGTCCGGTTTCAGCGTCCAAACTCAAAAGTAGTGTTTCTTCTTCAAACCCATCGCTTTGCTTGGTTGAAATAAAAGGAAAAAGCTCTCTTCTTTCGAGTGGCAGTCGGGCGACTTCGGCGGTGAGAGCAACAAAGAGACCTGTTTGAAGCCGATAACTCGCCGAGAGACATCAAGAGAGACCAAAGAGACAAAGAGATTTAAAGGAGCACTGTCACCGGGATTTATGCTGTTTTTGGTTCAATTCTGCCAAAATTACTGCCTTTTAACCTGTTATCGTGCAAAAAAAATGTTCCTACAGAATCAGCAAGATGAATTCCAATGAAATTTTAGCTGGAATAGCTAACCATAAGAATTTTTTGGTGATTTTTCAATGCATAGCTTGAAATTTCCATCCTCGTTATCTTTGATGGAATACAGGAGTTTATAGTGTCAATGCAGTACTACAGTCTTTGGCAACAAAACCAGACCATAATTTTAAGGTTTCCACTGATGCATTGGCAGTTTTAAGCTTTTTAAAGTGATGGCATAATAGCGTGACAGTGCCCCTTTAATAGACTAAAGATCAAAACGAGATCGTCCGATTCATGAAAGTCATTGGCTGTATTTATACAAGAGACGGATCATCCGTCTGGGACGAGCTTGGGCAAAGAAGGGTAGCTCGTCTGATAATCCGTCTGTGTATAAATACGGGCAAGCAGACGGATCGTCCATCCACACGAGCTATCGTGATAGTCCGTCTTGTGAGACGAACCTTCGGGGATAACTCGTCAAGACGGATGATCCGTCTCTGCGTATAAATGCGGGCTGAAGACGAACTATCCACGAAGACTACACCTTTTCGTCGTGCTTTCTCCGAAATCCTTCCAGGGGCTCGTCCAGTATAAACACGGGACGAGCCACTCGACACACCGATCGTTCGTCTCATAGTCCTTCCCGTATTTATACTAGACGGATGATCCGTCTGGACGGATGATCCGTCTGGACGGATGATCCGTCTGCACGGATGATCCGTCTCCAGTATAAATTTGGCCATTGAGTTTGTCCGAGTATGACACGAAGCGGCAAGAGAGATTCATTTGAAGACAGAAACAAAACGACACCGACGACTTAGAGACACTAAGGCAGAGGCTCGGTCGATATCCGATTGAGTAGGCCGACGACCCGCCGAAGGACGCCAAGAAAACCAGACAAAGTTATCAAGTGATAAGGAGGCTCTTATGAGTTCCAGATGAAGAGGCCGACTAGTCGCCGAATTTGCTACAATCTTCGGTAGAAGTTTCCTGTTGGAAAACTTGAAGACCAGGTGAAAGTGGGAGACCGCGCGGAGAACACGCGAGTGCGTGGAAGACAAACACCTCAAACTTAGGGCGCTTTCCATTTGAATGGAAAAACCGGGGAGAATTTTCGGTTAAAAGGAACAGGGCAAATTTTTCTCAATCAAAACGGAATGGGAAGAGCGTGTTCCTTTTGCACCGACTCATTCTTTAACAGACTGGGTATTAACAAAATACCACCAAACCGCGCGTTTAATTTATCAAGGAGCATATGGAACTAGAGATTGCGTGACAAGCCAAAAGAAGTTCTACGTGGGAGGCTACCTCAAACTGGGCTTGCAGTTTATTTTTATCTTTTAATTGTCGAAGTTGCAGTTACTTAGAAAACACTTTTTTTTTTCTTAACTATGACTGAAAATATTCGCGACAACCTGATTTCGTGGCGTCTTTGCCGGAAAGGTGATGTTTTGCGGTAATTTGTAAAACCTTTCTTTCTTGAGACAGGCACCATTGTTTAATCGCGAATCAAAATTTCGCGATTTGAAGAATCTTTAGAATATTTTGAAGTTTTTGTTGCACGGCATTTTAAGTTTGTACCTTGTACCTGCGGCATGTGAGTTCTTTTTGCACTTTTCCTCAGCCACTATATTGAGTAAAATTACATTTTTGTTTGAATAGCCTTTATGTTTTAGCATATCGACGTAAGTTGTAGCCTGCCTTCTATAATAGACCGTTATAACAAATAGAATATGTGCACATTTAAGAACGCAAAACTTTGATATCGCGAAAAAAAATTTCTCCGTGGAAGGCACATTTTGATCTTCGTGGCGCCAACAAAGCTCTTCGGCCTCTCGTTTAGTTCCTATTTTGAGATTTGCTGTTTTAAGTACTTATATTCATAGCCGCATTACTCCTTCGCTCGTGAAAAGACACCATGAAACAACCTCTGGATGCGTGCACTAAGCTTAATTTTCCTCCGTTCAATTCAACTGCAGAAAGGAAAAATTAATCTTGTTTCAAGTGTAGTAGACTTTGTAGAAACAGCCGCGATCGGTTGCCGCCTCGTATTCCGCCAGCGGGAGGCCTTTGTACAGACGTCCCGTCTCTTTCTTTTTTTTTTTTTTTTTTTTTTTTTTCTGCCGCACTGAGTTTTCTCGCTTCTTTGATCTCGCAGCCGCCCTTTAGAGGCGATGCGCTTCATTTGAGGGTTCCATTTCAAAGCATGCGGGATCGTTTCGCTGGGTCATAATTTACATTAATCGAGTGCGTTGCGTTGCGTTGCGTTTAGCACCAAGGAGTTTGGCATACTGCATTTATGTCGCTGCTGTGTTTGAAAGAGGAATTTAGAAGCATGAAACCTTGTGAGGTAACGTTAATTTCTGAATTGTTCTTAATTTGTGAAAAACACAGAAACGACGAATTTCGGAACCCCGCTTTGAATGTCTTGCAGAACTCGATCGAGTTTGCAGCACGCGCTTGTCCGTCAAGTTTCGGGTGAAAACCCGGGTTCTTTTTGGCGAGAGATTTCTTTGCAGAATTCGCAGTTTGTATGAATCAATCCAGTTGGTAATAAGCCATATAAGTGCTGCATGTTTTAGTTGAAAGGCATTTGTCAGTGATAGAATTCAAAAAGCGGTATGAGTTGTTTGCGTGGCACGCAGCTCGATCAGTTGTTTTATGTCGTTAAAGTTATCTCTTCTTCAACAATAACGATTTTTTAAAAATAAACTTCTAGAACGGCAGGGCACTTAAGTCTTCTTACTCAGTTTCGAGGTTCTGTTTGATAGTTAATTTTTTTGACGTTAAATCGCTTGTTTGCTTCGAAGTTCGAGGTCTATTTAGTGTTCGCTTTGGGTAAGAAGCTGTTTAATCTTAGTACTGGTTTAAGATGTAGGATTCTTTATTCAAAGCTGCTGATAAAGAACAATTGCGGATGTACGCTTAGGGTTACTACAAACTGTATTCACTTTTTCTCTTTTTAATTCATGAAAATCATTCAAGTGTCAGTCGTTCTAACAATTGCTTCTTAAAGCTGAATGGTTGGTTTATTTGTTGGTTTTTAGGCCGTCTTGCAATTCTAATGTCATTGTATTGAATGAGACCATTTTATTTTCAGTCGTCCATAGAAAAGAATTAAAACAGCACTGCGAATTAAGGTGTTTTTCACCATTTTGATGGCAAATCCACCTGCCCGCTTTTACAACTTGCACGTGCGAAGCGAGAAGTTGTCTTGAATAGGTTTCAATTAACATCATTTGCCTCGTTTGTAAATGATCTTGGTGCATGGAAAATTGGACCAGGATACCTAAAAGTTTCGGAACGTTTGACTCATTTGCCTCCACAGTTAAACAAAAATTCTTTTCCGGTAGAATATTGGTCCAAATGTGTTAACTTAATATTAAACTATCCTGCAGTATACCACTTAAAATTACGGTTGGTGATATCAGTATAAATTAGTTTTGATGAAATTAAAGGTCGCTTTTTTTTTTTTTTTTTTTTTCATTTTTAGATGTCGCAGTGTCTCAATTTAACAGCTGCCGGTTATGTCTTTTATTTTCTCGTTTTGTTTTTTTCGGAATCTCGCTGCGAAACTGTGTCATTGTGCCAAACCTTTTTTGTCAAGTTTTCTGCCCCTGACTTTTTCAAGAACTTTGTCATTTCCTTAGTGGCAGAGAAATCGAATTTGAAATATAATAATAATAAACTTTATTTATCCACGGGATCCTTATCACTAAAAAGTGGTCTTCTAAAGAGCCGTGCGCATTAAACCTAGTACATAAAAGCTAAGACTAAATTACAGACATTGTTAAAAAATCCTATAAGAAGTGCTAAACTAAGTTAAGAAATTACTAATGTGCAATACCGGAATAAAAACTATCTAAAGTAGTGGCCTGCTTCAGTAGCCTCCGCTGACAGACTGTTCCATGTTACTGCGCCCCTATAACGAAAACTCTTCTTGAGGGCCTCAGTGTTCGGCCGCGGAATAAACAGGTTATGTTGCGCACCTCGAAGATTATGTCTGTGGATGGTATTAACACTGGCGAATTTATCAGACAGGTATTCGGGTACAAGGGTATTTACAGTTTTGAACATTTAATAAAGATTTCAGTTGTTTTGCACGTCTGTCAGCGAGGCTATTCCATTTAAGGGCATGAAGAATCTGGGCAGATCTGGTATCCCAACTAGACCCTGTTATTATGCGTGCAGCCCTGTTTTGTAGTTTCTCTAGTTTTTGGCTGAGGCCATTACCGATGCAGCCCCAGACAGCGCTGCAATAATCGAGATGCGGAAGAATCAATGACTTGTAAATTGTGACTAGGGTACTCTGGGGACATATCGGTCTTAGCCTCCTCAGGGTAGCAAGTACTTTAGCAACCTTACCGACGACTTCGATATCTGTGCAGTTCTTTTTCAGTTTTCTAGTGTCCTAATGTAATGTCACTGATGTTCGTTTGGTAAAAAGTAAGATTATTTCTAACGATGAGATTGGCTCTATGAAGTAAAAAATCTTTTGATTGTTAATTTTTTCTAAAACGCTAAAATTGTCCAATGTATTCTTTCGTTCACTTTTCTACATTACAGCTTAACGTCAAAGAGATCTTTCTTTAATCATTCATGTTCTGTAACAAAGGCCATTTTAGTGTTACTCTGTGCTTAATTTGCTTTTAGCTGTTAAAATTACTTCTGATGTTCTTTGATTTGTTTGGGACGTTTAATCTCTAACATTTTCTACTGCTTCATTCAAAGCTGCGCGACTTTCGTGCTTCCAGCGGCGTTTGTTATGCATTCCCTTATTTTTCCTGCGAATTTCAATAATCGCCCCTCGCTTCCTAAAATTTTCCTGTCTGTTGACGCTTGGCTCATGCGATTCTGGTCTAATCAATAATTCATCTACACGAGCTCTTTAGTCTTAACAATTGTCCAGAAAGCTAAAACAGTGCCTTAAATACCGTTATTTCCGGAGGTGAAACGTATTACGATGCCATTGACACCTGGTTATACTTAAAGTTCGTTCTGAAATAGCTTTGAAAAGCTTCAGTTGTCATTCGTCAAAAAACTGCATCGCCCTCATTCTCGTACTGAGAAATTTCCTGCCTCAATGCTCTGATCCAGTGTCAAATGTTTACGTAACTTTGATCCCAAAATGATAGTCTTACCTCAGCTAGAACCGGTCTAATGTTTTCGAGTTCGTCAAGCACGCTTTCGTCGTGATGCATGTTTTCTCGTCGATTTATTGCGATTTTTATCTGTTGTTTTATCTTTTATTGGACAATTTTGCTTGGTTTTAGTTCATGCTCGCAGCTCACGCCTTTATTCAACGCAAATATTCCAGAAATTCTTGGCTTTGTTATCAAGAAGTATTAAGTACAGAAAAATGCAAATTTGTCGAAAAAGGTTTGATGCGTTTCTTTTGTTTCAAAATACCAGGAATGGTTTCCTTTACTCGACAAAAGTGTTGCGAGAAATAGAACGGTCAAATAACGACTGATTCATCCGGTTTCGAAATTGATTTTTAATTTCTGTTTCTCTTTGACTCTCCCAGCCTTACAACGATAGCAATGAGGATTATGAGGAGTGTATCTCAAAAAATACAAAGCTTTTCACAAAAATTGTTAAAGAAATTAATTCTCTCAGGAATATTAATTGAACTGCTTCTCGTTTCGCGGTTCAAGTTTGCCCTGGAGATATGTTTTACTGCAGTTCTTATTTTCTTTTGCTGTCAAATGAATGTAAAGCTTAATAATGTGAAAAGGCAGACGGGTTATATCTTGATTTCTAAGAGAGTTTGAAGTAGTAAAATATTGTTGATATCGAGCTCGCAAAATTTCGACTTTAGGAGTTTGATATTGAAAAGCAAAGCGTGAAAAATTGCGTGTAGCTTATTTCTCTTATTGTAGTGAAAAGAGAATGTTAGGTTTCGGGATTTTGTCCAGAGAAAGCCAGTTCAATTAAAAATATCGGCGACGCTGGAACAGGAAACAGCTTGTAGTTTGGGTTTTTGTTAGTGCTGTAAATATAATTTTTGATTTGTGGTGTGATTTTCATGAACGGCCGAGCGGCGCCGATGCTCGTTGTTTCCAAAGTTACCACGTTTTTTCTCGTGCGACAAAACGTTTGTAGCTATACTTTCTTTATTCAACCTCGGTAGTTTGCGTGCATCGAATAATATAGTGACGGTTTTTAACAGTTTCTGCTGATTCGTGGGCAAGACAAATTTGAATTTCATAAACAAACGTACGAAAGCTGAACTGCTGCCAAAACTTGCGTGCATGAAAAGAGTCTAATCAAAGTCAAGCTGACCGCATTTAGGGCGCAGTCAAAAATTCAAATCGTGTTCCGTGTTCACGGCTCGGCGTGTCCGAGTTTGGGACAGCTAAGGCTGGATCCTGCATAAAATGTGCATCACTTTAGCAATATTTGTAGATTTCAAAACAACTTTCATTGATCGAGGCGAGACAAAAGGAGGCAACATTCTGTATGTTATATCGATTTCCCTCAGGACACGTGCTCCTCCTACTTATGTCACTGCGCCAATCACATTACAGGCTCGCTCATAATTATGTCATGCTATATTGGCCTATTTGAAACCTTCGAGTGCTCAAAAAACATACTGAGTATAGCGGGTGGATTGGTCTAATACAAAAACCGCTCTAAATACCTTAACCGGTTCTGCCCTCGTGCTGTGCCCTTACTAACTGCTACTTTCGCTCGCCAGATGACCACTACTTGCGAGGAAAAACCTGCTGCGAATTTCACTCGTGAAGTTGGTGACCAGTCTTCGGTGAGTATTGGCGTTCTCGTGTTTGTGTTGGCCTTGTAACATGGTCGGGTGAGAGTTTGTCGTGTGCTCGAGAACCAGCCGTCGTTGGGGATATTTGTTTACCTTCCTGGACAGGATAAGACCTCGGCTGTGTTACAGAATAAAATTTTCGTGGGGATCTAGATTTTGTGAATCCCCTCAGATGAGTATATATTTTCCCGAGGAAGTTTATTAATTCTCTCTTTCCTACCTCTGAATTTAACTATGTTAATTTTTTTCTCCATCGATCGCCTCGAGGGAAGAGCTTGGTAGCGGAACGGTACTTTGTACACGAATCAGAAGGGATGTCAAATTGGCTTCGCGAACAACCGGCCGTTTCGGAGTGGTAGAGTAATTTGTACTGTGCGTTTATCTGTTTTCAGGCACACGGAGAGAAATGTACTGGCTGTAAAGGACGCATTATGGACAGGTACTTGGTGAAAGTGAGCGGAAAAGCTTGGCACACCGGATGTCTAAAGTGCTGCATGTGCGGACTCGAACTAGGCAAAGAGGCGACTTGCTACACCAAAGAGGACAAGATTTACTGCAAAACCGACTATGCAAGGTTGGCCTTTTTCGTTTGCTTGCGTGCTCGTTTTTTTGTGTGTGGTTGCATGATCTTCGAAGGATTTCACTCGTGTTGTAGATATTCGGTTCAGTCTGTGTAGTGCTGTTCCACAACCTGAGCAGCTTACTTAGAACTTTTTTCTTTTAACGCGAGGAATAGCAAAATATTCAGCGCGCGGGATTTGATTTTCGAATGCGATATTTGCGGATTGTTTGTAACTCGTAATTATTTGCGGTGGTGTATTAACCACGCTTGGTAAAGTGTATTTTTTTTAATTGTTTAGTCGGTCCACAAATTTTCTTCAAGGTAACAGCAATTTTAAGTTCATCACGTCTTACAGACATATTCAGGTTTCTTGTCTCTTTGTTTGGCCGTTGTTTCCGTTAGGATGCAAGTGAGAATTGCTTTCAGTAACCAATTGCGCTAAGAGCTAGTTGAATTACCATATGCCAGTTTTCCAGTCATCAACACAGCTAAAGCCCAAATGAATTCTTGACAGCCCACAACCTGCTTATCGAATGAAAATGTTACGCGAATCTGGAAATTTACCTGCAAGCAACTTCGTTCTATCATGGCCTTTTCCAGTTTGAAACAAATCGCTCTATTTCCTTCCCGTGCCTGCCTTCAGACGGTTTGGTTATATATTCTCTTGGTGTACTACTTGCTGGACCGTTAAACAGTCAACCTCCGCCTAAAGATTTTTCAATTTCTCTAAAAGCCCTAGTTTGTCACAATACGCGGGACTGCATTAACTACAGCACAGCAGACGACTTTTATGTAGCTATCAGCTTAAATACTATAATCCCTTGACACTACATCTCTAACAATATCAGTTCTTATTGAAGTGTGTTTTTTGAGCCAGCCAAATCAAGCTCTAAATGTTCCCTTTTTTTTCTTTTGTCTTTTTCTTCAGTTTGTGTTATTTGTTTTTTCTTACGATTGGTGTAACAACCGCGAAAACGAGAGCAGACTCTGCGAAATCGATTAGAAATGTATGCGGCGCAAAGTCGCTTTATCGGCGACAAACTGAAAAGACAAAGCGACTGCATTACTAATGTTGTTGGATCCGTTTTATTGGTTTCATGGAGCGCATTTTAAATTGTAATTCGGTTACCTCCCTTTTCCAGGCGCGCCGCCTGTAGCCAACTTTTTTGTTGGTGTGTTTCTTTTTCTACGGCGTCGCAGGCTTGTCCAGGCAGTAAAACTTTCAAATTTGCGAACCTACAGTTTAATTCCTGGCTTAGGGAAGAAAGATGGAGACGTAGAGAGCCACCTGCCTCGTACGTGTGAATGTAAACATAGCGAACTGCGTTTAAAATGCAAACTTGCAAATTAGTTTTGTCACCTCTAGTCAGCGAGCTTGTTGGTAACATTGTGACGAAAAGTGAACGGTTTGCTTATTGCAGTTTCCAAAACACATGATGTAGTATATGATATTCCCTTGTAACATAATTGGACGTCTTAAGGAAAGTTGGAATGGAGGTTTCTTTGAAGTTTACTTGTCTCTGTCCTGACAAACGAATTTGGTCCAAAACGTATTCCTCTGAAGTGCGTTCCTATTCAGTTGGGCGTTTTTATTGCTTTTATTGAGAAGCCAGTCGGCTGTTTTCGGGCGGCGAGAGAAAATTTCTTTGATCCTATTTTATAGTTTCTTTATATATGATAATAACTCAAGAGCGAAGGTGTTAAGAATATTAACAACAAAAACGAAACATGACAGAAGTTTGATGAAACTTCCTCGGTGCCTGAGCCAATTTGTTAAGCTGAAGAATAAAGTCGATTGCTAGTGGCGCTTGATTTTGATGATTTTTTAATTGTCGATGGTTTTAAAGATAAGTTTTAGCTGACAAAAAAAACTAAAACTTAAACTTAAGCTAATAGACATAGTTTTCGCAGTTAGCTGCAGTCCCTAGCGATAACTGCTTCCGGTCTTCTTTATCATAATTTCTAATCGCAAATGTATAAAGGATGGTATATATACTGTGCTTCAAGCTCTTGATCAATTCCTCCCTTTTCGCTTCGTCTGTTCTTAGGCGTAATTTACCCTTTACCTTTCATCCGTGTGGAATGCCAAACTGCGCTTTGTTTAATTTCTTAGTTATTCACAAAGTGAAGTTTATTGGGTGTTGTTTGTGTTGTTGTATTTATATAGTGAGGTTTTAACCCCTTAAGCCCCATTTGCGACCAACATCTTCTCATCTTCTCCATAGAGTATCATCAATCAATGAACTATACAGAGCATGAGAAAAAATGAAATCATCGTCAAAGATGAAATGTCTTGACTTTTAAACACCTTCTCTATATTATTACTGTAAGGAATATAGGATGAATAGAGAGGAGAACATGCATGTTGATATGAAGCTTAATGGTCATTCAGTTTTACAGAGCCTTGACAGTGGCTTGCACGGCTCAACTTCGGCCTTCAAATTGTTGCTAGGCGTTCAGTGTTCGGACGTGTCCTACACCACTCTTATTCCAGTACATCACTTTACCAGATTTAACTTACTGAACAGATCTGACTTATTTTATCGCTTTTAAAAAAGAGTTTAACGCGCTCATGGTTTTTCATGAGAGTCACGCGGGCGTTCCTTCGAATTACTGACCTCTTTTTATTTGAATATTTTCCCACTTCAGACAGTTTGGCACAAAGTGCGCGCGGTGCGCGCGAAGCATCCACGCAAATGACTGGGTGCGTCGCGCGCGGAGCAGTGTCTACCATCTCGCGTGTTTCGCGTGTGACGCTTGCAAGCGTCAGCTTTCAACTGGTGAGGAGTTTGCGCTAAAGGAAGGTCACGTTCTCTGTAAATTACATTACATGGAGAGTCTAGAAGTGTTCCTGCCCGAAAATTCGCTCCAGGATGGTAAGTGAGTTTTGTTATGTTGCTATGTAAACCTGTTTCGTGACGGTTTGTTTCTTGTCTCTCGAAGAACTGAGTGTTGTATGATTCAACAGCTATGTATGGTAAAGAGTGTCATGGGAAAGTAGTTTTCATTAAAACGGCCTGACATAAGCATGTGTTTTTCAGACTCTGTGAAAGTTTAGGAAAAAAAAGGAAATTAAGGGTTGATTCTTCCCTTGGGAGGTCTGCGATTATTTATTTATTTTTATTTATTATTTATTATTACGTTCTTTTAGAAAAATTGTCTTTCAACGGATTCATGGTAGAAGATGTTTTCGTCTGAAAAAGAGGTCCCCCGGCTCCTGGAGTTGTTATAGTTACGCTTAGTATCCTGTAATGTTTTTACCGAAACGTAGTCCTTACTTGTGAAATGGCGCGTTTTTCAAACTTCACGCTTGCGCACATGTAAAAATTACGCATCGGTGGCTGGGTTTGGTGCAGTCGTCTGAACAAACGAGTCTGTTTATACGTGCTTTTCTTTACTCTCACCTCAAATCTGTCTTTTTCCTTATTAGTTGGTCTTTCTTTCTGCACTCAAAGTGATGGAGGGATTGAAGACATGATACAAGGTGATTGAATAAGAATTTTGTTTCCTCGATATAATTTAGGACTGTTTACCACTGCTCACTCTGTTTTCCTATGCATTTCCGGATAATGCAGTGGTTGGAGAGCAGTATATCATTGTAACAGAACAGAACACATTGCAACCTCACGGGTGGACTGGAATTAGCTTTGAATCGAGGCTCTGTTAAGGCTCCCTTGAGCCTCGGTCCCAAGCTACAAGTGCTTTCAGTTACACCGTGAAATCATAACTGTGGTCTGTTGGAAATTGACGAGTTGAATCAATACCAGTCATTTGTGCAGCGCATACTGCTACTGGTATTTACACTCTTTAAGTCCGTTCATGTTTGAGGAGTCTCATGGGTTGTGGTGCAATAAGCAAGTGAATGCGCCTAGCGGAAAAGTCAATTAAGCCCCGGCTAAATGATCAAACATTTTCGTCCAACATCGAGTCGGACGAGCATGTTTGACCGTTTAGCCGCCTCTCTCAACATTGCATTTAAATGGCTTTCCGTGTTTGATCTAGATTAAACATTTTCATCCAACATTTCGCGCTACCAGCAAATGTTTGATCGTTTAGCCACCCCAACCAAAAAAGCGTGCACAGCGTCACAAAGTCGAAATTTCAGCGATAATACGCAAAAATCGTTTTGTGGACTCGCTTTGTACTGTGTTTATTGAAACACTGTTTTTCCGTTTAGCCACTCAACGTTGTGTTTGACAAACACGATTTTGGATGAAAATATTTGATCGTTTAGCCTGGGCTTTAGAGTTCTATTCGTTATTTCCGTTTCTTTTGACTATCGCGCGACATCCACTCATATCTACTCGCATGTTCTCCTAGCCGCGCTCCATACATTGTTTTGTTGTACCATTTGGGAGAATTGCTGTCAACATCACGACATCTCTTGTCGATCATTTTCTTCATTCTCATCATCTGTACGTTTGACGAAGTAGTTTTATAGTAGGAGAAACTGGGTACTGATCACTGTTAGGGCTTGAAGGGCTCATTCCATTTGGAAGCCTGCTGTTTAAGGTTTGCTTGAACAATCATGGACAAAAGTAGTTGAGACAGTCCCAACCAAGAATCCCTTTCCGTTAAACGCGTTAGTTTCCAATCTTCAATTCTCACATTTCGACCCCTCCCTCTTTTTCAGTGTTGTAACCACGTGACAGTGTTCACGGAGCGTATTTCAATTTTGAAAAGGGGGAGAGGGGGATTTGGCTATCGACAAAAAGAGGTTTCTTCAATTACAGAAGGACGCTGATAGAAAGCATTTATCTTGCTCAAATTTGTCAACACTTTAGTCCATGATTGGAGGTCAAAAATGACACGACTTAAAGGGGTACAGTCACAATAACTCTTGTTATAAGTTTTGTTCAATTATGAGGAAGTACTTTTTCTATTTCTGTTTTCAGTCTATTTCTCTATGTATATTTCTAATCATTTCTCGGAAGGAAAAGAAACGATCATTATTTTATGGCGTTTTTTTTTCCAAGATGATAAAGTTAACCTAACTTTTTCAAGTTATAATCCATTTCTCCTCGTCATCCATGGCCACAGACAAGCGCAAATAGTTCCAATTCACATATTAAGGAAAACTGCAACACTTTTGTAAAAGTGGTATTGTTGCAACTACATCTTTGGGTTTATCCAAATTACACGACAGTGCCCTTTTCAGGTAACTGAAGAGATCATTTTTGTGCTGTGATAGTCACAGTAACGTGACCTTTCGTTTCTTTTCTTTAGACGCAGACAGCGAGGACTCCCCTTCTAGTGGTGGAATCATCAAATGCCACAAGGCCAAACGAGTGCGAACCACGTTTACAGAGGAACAACTTCAGATTCTTCAGGCGAATTTTAACATCGACTCCAACCCGGACGGGCAGGACCTGGAACGAATCGCGCAGCTCACCGGTCTTAGCAAGAGAGTCACGCAAGTGTGGTTTCAAAATTCGCGCGCGAGGCAGAAAAAGTACGGAACACCGCTGTTCACTGCGAGCCCGCGAACGCCGAGCTCAGCTGGCTTTTGATCCTTGGAGGGGGTCTAGGTAAGACTATTCCAGCTGCTGGTTTTCAACGACGTGACTAGTGAGTCTGTCGTGGGTTATTGTCGCAGGAATATGTTTGGAATTGGAGAACTCCATATCCGTTCATAAGGTTCATAAAGGTTCATAAAGGTTTATTAAAAATAAAATGAATAGAAATATTACAATTTAGACTGACCTACAGGTAGCTTAGCTAAGCGTGGCAGGCCAGTCTATTGAAACAGACGCAATTATATTACAGTACAGGATTAAAAAAGAGAAAAAAAAAAAAGATAAGTGTATTTGTGCGAGATTGAACAAACAAACAAAAACAACAACAACAACAAAAACAAAAGAGAGGGAGAGCTTGAGATACTAAGATAATAAAAGTACTTGCACTTGTGTCCTCTCTAATGATTCTTTAGATCAAATATTATTTTATCGATTTCAATGTAACTATATCTTCAGTTTTCAAAATGTCAAATCCGTCTGCAGTGTTTGTGTACAATTTTAGTACACCAAGCTTCAAGATTTTCTTGAGGGGTTTTTGTATATTTTTTGTGTCAACCTCAATTCCTAACTATTGTTTCTATTTTACAATTACCTTTTAGTGCCGACAAAAACTAGTATTGCTCATATAAAACTCCTTAAGGGCATGATTAAAATGGAGTGCAGACTGCAAAAAATGGTTTTGTTTTTCAAATTTTTCGCCATTTTTGTTGGTGATAAAAGTCTCTGAAAACAGTTTGATATGTCTTCATTCTACAAAACATTTGGTGGCTTTTTTGCAGTTTAGGTCGAAGCACATTAGAATTTTGTTGACAATGCCCCCGCTTTCATTCTCTGCTTATTTTGTACGATTCTCTTGTTGTATTTTTGCAGATTATAAAGAGCTGAAATAAAAGCGCCATCAACGTTTATGACAACCTGCGAGAAACCATGCAGCAGACAAACGGCAAGAATGGCACTCGTATGTGGCATTTACAAATCCTACGGTCCTTTTTGAGACAACAAGCGAAAACTCAGCGATTCAAAATGTTGCTTTTTACAATTCTTATACTTTGACCATCGACAGCTTATTCATAAGTTCAACAACTTTGTCTTAGAATTCCAAGCAACTTTTAAATTTCACGTTTTAAACGCCGGTTTCGTTCAATAGCGGCAGGCGCTGCTGTGCGGCTGGTTCCAAACTAGCCATACATTTTTGCAACACCAACGTTTGAATTTCCTTAGGTTCATGGAGCAATTTCGCCGTAGATAAGAGACCATAACCGAAAAAATTGATCTTCACTTTGAGTGCCGGTTTCTGAAACCTTGTTTAGTCCTCTTTTTTTCACAAGCACCCCGGCGTGCCGAAAACAGGGCACAATAATCAAAACTTATATTTAAGATACTGACAAAATTTTAAAACGGATATGGAAAAGTATTTCTTGGGGCTTTTGCTCGAAGGGTCTTAATTGAGGATTTTAACACTACACCAGGAAAGCACTGCTCAAAAACTGTAGGATTTTATCCACAGGTCAATAAGATATTAACCCTCCTGCACACTACACCTACAGTCTCGTTGGTTCTTCCTTGACTCCAGAAGTGAACAGTTTAAAGCGGGGCTTATCAAATTTTAGGTAAAATGCAGCAAACGCTCTGGTCCATCGTGCAGCTATCCCAAAAATGAATTTTAAATGGGTGACATTTTGACACGAGCGTAAAGAATCTCTATATTCATCGACTTTGAGCTGGTTTTAACTTAAACTTTCTAGCAGGTCATTAACGAAATTGAAAATTAAAGGTATACTAAAGCTTGACTTAAGTTGTAAACTGTTGCAGAAGTGTCGCAGCGCCTCTCGCGTTTGGAACAGCTTGGTTCTTGTTGTCAGAACAGGAATGATTCGTGTTCTCTTGGAAGGAAGCCACTTAACGTTGTAAAATACTGTCATGAAGAAAGAAAAGAGTATTTAAAGTCTTCTTATTCGAGGAATGAATGTACATTAATAGGTGGTAGCTATGTGTAAATTTTGTTCATACAATATTACAACGCCTCCCAGCAGAGGTTATGGTTTGAGAGCTGTGCAATTAATGCGTTTCCGAGTTGCGATTAAACAGGTTACTTCTCTCACGATACTGCTGATGTTTATTTGTCTTAATACTGGCTATCGAGTTGCAGATGTCACCCCGTGCTTCTTTATCTCCCCCCCCCCCCCCCCCCTCCCCCACCCCCAATGTAAAACTTGCTTCCACAAAAATGATTGCTTATAGCAACCAGTCAGGTGGCTGATCCCAAACCAGCTCGCCAAAACCCTGTAGTTATCTCGCTAAGTGTCAAGGGCGAAGTTCAACGTTTCTTGGGCTTTTGTGTAACTAGTAAACGCCTGGGAGTTTCCGCCTTGAACTATGAAACGCACGGTCTTAGTAGCTTTTACCGCAAAATCTGACAATGAAAATAAACGCGGAAATTTCGTAATAAAAAACTGGTCATGCAGACCGCGTGGAGAAAACTGTGTACATAACCTATTCCTCTGGCCCTCTGCCCTAAGAGGGGCTCCCAACCCAGGCTCGAGCTCTCCCTCTGCGTTGAGAGGGGGAGAAATCCCTTTCACCTCTCTGTTCCACCACACCCTCTCCCTACAATGTTCCAGCAACAGGTGACAGAACATTTAGCTATACATGACGTACACACTATTGAGTTTGCAGTAAACAAATATGGCGGACGGTTCGGAGGGTCAGCTTTCACCTTCAGTAAAAGATCACTGCAGCAACGAGGTAATGTAGCCATCATACCATATTTGGCTAGGCTTGTGGGTCCAAATATGTGTGCAGCTATCTGAAATATAGAAAACCCAGTTATTTCACTAACTTGACAAGTCTATGTTTGATACCAGTGTTGACCGATATTTCGAAGGATTTCATTTCTTCAACCAGGACGTAACAAATCGATCGAAATCGATCATCGAAAACGTAATCGATAGTACTCGATAATACTCGATATTTGTCGATTAATTAGTTATAATAATCGATAAAAATCGATAATCACAAATTTGGCTAGAGTCAGTATTTTTTTTTCATTCCCCTGAAGCTGAACTAGTGACCGGCACGTCCATTGACTTATAATTAGGTAATACATATAGATTACAGCACAGAAAGTGCAACGTACGGAGTTTTATTCACGAGTTGCAAAACTTGGGAAAACGAACGAGTGAGCGCAGCGAACGAGTGAGTTTTCCAAAGTTTTGCAACGAGTGAATAAAAATCCGCACAAAGCACTTTCTATGCTGTAATTTGTTTATTATATATAGGTGGTTTTCAGCCAATCTCTGGAGACACAGGTGACAATGGTGAAAAGTGCAAATGCTGGAGGACGAACAAAAGGAGCTAATGAGAGATCTATTGTTTACGTCCTCCAACATGGCGTCAATGACGTAACATGAAAACCACCTATATAATGAGAATTAAACCTATACTTGAAATCAGTTTTATTTTTCCCAATTCAATAAGGTTACAAGAAGAACAGCAAAAAATTCAGAACTGATCTACATGACCGAGCGTAATAAAAAACATGTCCGGTTTCCAGGACAGCAACAAGTAGACGAAGAGCCTACACAAGCTTAAATATCACTTCACTCTGTCTTCTATCAAGGTCCAAAATTTTTTTTAACTCTCTTTCCCCTGAGATTACTGGTTCCTCATCTCTTGCATCTTTTAGGAAAAAACTTAAAACATCTATTATCAGTAATTATTAATTCTGTTATGTGTACAAATATGACTTGCATTGTCTGTACTTCTGTTACCATGTTGTCTAGGTTAAGTTATCTATTATTTCTTGGGAGGGAACCTAAGTCCTACAAGCACCATGGTTTTTATTAGGTTCCCTCGCCATTGTTTTTTTTTTTTTTCCTTTTTTTCCCATCTGTTTTTTCTTGTTTACCATTGCAATTTCTGTGTATTAATCATTGTAATTTATTAATCATTCCAGTTCATTGTGTGTGGCAAATAAATAAATGAAATAAATAAACTTCCTATTTAGAATAACTGAAAAATATGGGAGAATTCGTAAATATAAAATGTGAAATGTTTTCGCTTGTCAGATTCAATCATGGCAGCGCTTGGCGCCTGGCGCAGATGGCAGCACTTCGCGCTGTGCAACAACAAATTCACACTCTGTTGACTTACACTGTACTTACACTGTTTATAGAAATGTTGAATGTTCCTCCTTGAATGTTCGCCCCCTTGTTTTTGTTCAATTGCTTCTCAATAAAATCATTTAACGGTAAATCCAATGGAACAAAACTGGAAGCCGAAGCCATGTTTTTGAAACACAAACTTCGAGCGGCGCTGAATTCAAACCCGCGCTTCTCGGAAACCATTTGAGTGCTTTGCTCTGATTGGCTAAGTGATTCTACTCTGGACAGTGATTGGTTATTTTCACATATAGAATTCTATTTGCAAGGTTTATTGCCTAAAATTCTCGCTATATATATAATAAAATAGCTTACAATCTGTCCTGCAACGCATATTAAGATGCTGCATGGTCAACTTTATTTCTAGTGTTAATTTGTTGTATTCTTTTACAGTTCACAAGCTTAAATATCACAATGAAAATCTCTTGTTAAAGTTTTGTTGAAAAGAGCGTGACATCATGATGGAAAATGACACACAAGTCACATTACATTATTGTTATGGTTGTGTTTCCTATCGATTTGATGCAGTACCCCTAAGTATCCTGTACTGAGTGACCTACAAATAATTCACAAGTTAATATCAATAAAGCCAATAAAGTGTTATGGAGATGTTTATTGAGTTTAATATCAGTTACTAGTTGCTGTTTATCAGTTTAACAGAAAAACCAATCAACCAACCCCGCTTCACCCATTTTTATGTTTTTGATATTTTTCGATCAAAATTGATAAAATTGATCGTCTAATTACAGAAATTGATAAAATCGATAATCACAAAAAGTCGACCGATCGATTTCCATCGATTTTCGATATTAATCAATAAATTATAATCGATTTCAATCAATTACTATCGATTTTCATTGAGTATAAAAAATATCAATTTGTTATGTCCTGCTTAACCTATTGGCACCCATGCCGGCCAAAACCGGCCGTAAAAAAACTCCCATGCTTCAAAACATTGCAACTTTCTCAATCGCACAAATATTGCCTTAACTGTTAGTTGTGAGCACTAAATGGAATACCCTTTAAATTTGTATATATATATGTAAATACCTTTAAATTTGGATATCCAATAAATGCAAGAAACGTAGTGATTTTTACCAAATATGGCCTTTTGAGTTTGGACAAGAACAAAACTGACCGTTTTTAACGTCAAAGAGAAACGACAAAAATGCCCCTTTTGCCTTCATGTTTTTTAAGGAAATCATCGCCGAAAAACCAAACTTCAACCATCATAACGAAATTCAGTTCTTTTTCTAGCTTAGAAATGACTTTTTTTGTTCATATTCTTCTCCCGAGCATAGATACAGCCTTTTGTTCCAGTGCATTCGGGCCTTTCCGCCATTTCAACATCTAGACCACATTGCATGCTGGGAAATGATGAGAATTTTTGACAGCACCTGTTCCTTCTCCCAATTCTTTCACATACAGCCACTCCGACCTACTGCCAAAAATTCCTGCTTGTGGTCATCTTCAGAACTCAGAAATTGCAAAATATGTGGCGGTAGGTCGAGAAATTCATCAATAGTCGAGTCCCAAAGGTACTAAGTGTTCGACCGGCCAAATTCCCAGTTCGTCGAGTAACAAGCCAAATTCAACAACAAAGTACATCACCTTGCTCGATTCTTTGAGAAAGTGGACTCTTAGCTACCGTCACGCTTAATGATGCTCATCAGGCAGCCGCTAAAGATGAAAAATGGCTGTAAATTTAGCAGAAATCGCAAGCAAACCAAACTTGGGCCATTGTTGTCGCTACACGGATAAAAATAGCTACGTCAAAATGACGTTTTCAGAAACCTTGAGCCTCCAGTGGCTTAGCACAGCACCACTTTTCCCTGGTAGTTCAAATAAAGAGTCACGAATTGCTATTCATCGTTTATAGGTGGAAAATCACTCCGAAAATGTAAAAACAGCCGGTAGTCAATGGGTTAAACAGGCATTTCAATATTTGTTTTCAACTTTTGATATTGTCTATATAACGAACATCTGTTGACACGGCTGGAAAGAACACCTTGAATTAGTAAAATAGCCATGTTTGGGAGTCATTATCTTTTTGAATAAAATGTTATTAATATCTTCGCAATTTCGGGAAAATTCACAGACGTTTGTATGCTGAGGGGTACAAACTTGCCCCTCACCCCCCTCCCCCAGGATACAAACATCTGTAAAGTTTCCTGACTTTGTAGAACCATAGTTTCGCTATTTTGCATGGTGTGACTATCTAGCAATGCCAATAGATTTTCACTACCTGGTGAAAATCAAAAGTTAAAAACAAACGTGGAAAGAAGCCCCATCAAAATGTGCCAGCAGCAGGCAAATTTGCCGCCTACAGTCAATTATTTGCCACTTACTTCACACTTGGACTTCACTGTGAGTTCTCCAGCAGGCAAGGGTTACTGGCAGTTGCTGCCTACTACTCCAGCTATGCTTCCCACTACAAAGCATTTTGACAGAGCTGGGAAAGGTCTATATATATTTGCTAGCTGTTCATAAATACAAATTCAAACATGGTACATTCCTGTCAATTTATGCAGATCACATTATACAAAGACAACCGGCCCGTTCTTAAGGCCGAATGTGGGATAACTCTGGGACTGCTGAAGCTCATCTACTCCTCAGATGGTACTTATGAGGGAGTTCTTCTTGGAGTTAAGCCAAGACTCGCGACTGAGTCAGTGCCTTGTGTGGTGACCTTTGACAGTACTAAGCTCACTTACCCTGAGTACGACTTAATTGTTCAAGGTAATTTTCCTCAAATGTTTGGTTTGCTGCTTTCAGTGCCTGTGTGTTACTGTAGAAACATGTTTTTTAAAATCAAGAACGTTGTGTATTTTTTTTAAATCATAACATGTCTGCTACTATCGAGATGTATATTTAACAATTATCCAGCCAAAATCACACCTGTAGAATATTATACACTTACTGTATGGTCCCAAGGGGAACAGTTAGTTTTGTTTTCCTGAGAGTCCTGATGTTCATCGAGGGAAACATCAGGATTCAAGGGAAAAAAAAACTAACTAGTTTCCCAAGGGACCATACATTAAGTGTTTTCTCATATACCAAGACTTTTCCTTCAACAATCACAGCAAAATGAACAAACAAAGACAGCACTACAAGAACACGTCAGTCTTTATTCACAAGCCTTCTGAATGACTAATTTACAAATGTTTAAAAGTACCTGAAAAAGTGGAATATACCTTTCTTGTATTTTCCGAATCTTTTCCTCCTATTAGATGCTGAATTTCTTCAGCTGATACTGGAGAAAAACGTTTCCTTTTAGTCTCGGGTTCCACAATAACCTTTGTATTATCTTTGGTTTAAACTGAAAACTGGCAGTGTTCTCAGATCTGCCCTCGTAAATCAAGCTGATGCGAGCACGTGCTGAAGATCATGCCACTTTTTAGTCATGCACTAATCATGTGCTGTTGTATCCGGTGCGCGGGTGACAACTGCGGAATTGTATCCCGGTCGGGATACATTTGAATTTGGTCAGGGGCACATGACCAAGAATCAACCAATCGCAGTGCTTGTTTTGTTGAGTGAAAGTCTTGGTATATAACAACACCTGATACTTAGCCAACAAGCTGTACTGGCCGAGTTGGCTAAAATCAATTATCCCCTAGATTTGAGCAGGATAACTGTTTTATCTCCGCAACACACGAAATTACACATATCGCAGGATATCTGTCAAGTGCGGGAGACATATATTGAGTGTGGCAAGACCATATTTGGAGAGTGTTATGATTATTGAATATCAATACAGGACATCTGTTGAGTGCGAAAGTGCGATGACCATATTTGCATATTGCCACAATGGTTTTAATAATAGAGGCCTTTCAAGGGGTAGAAGTGACAAGTGACATGGCTCCAAAAACAGGCAACAATCTTCTCCCAAGACACTGACAACCAACAGAAATTGGCAGAAAAAGCACGAAAGTTTGTGACAGCGACAATTCACTTTCCATTCCTCTTTGTTTTCTTTGCGACAGCGACATTTGTCCCTAACAAAACAGGCGACAGACAGAGTCGTAAACGAGCGTTAAAGCAACACCAGACCATCCCTTAGAAGGCCTCATAATAAGATCTAATATTATGGATTTGTTGATCATTTCATCAGAGCCCTCCAATCAATAAGCTGTATCAAAAAGGTGACATTTTTAAGACTTCACTTGTTTTAACAGCTGCTCCAGCTGCAGTACATGTTCATCAGCAGACAAGTAGGGATGAACAAATCAGTGCAGCTCCTCAAAGTTCATTCATATCAAGAGCAAGAGACATAGCATGTCACAACAGAAATTATTCAGAGGAGTCCTCACTCAGTCTGCTTCATTCAGCTAGTGCTCAAATACGACATGATGAAATTTCAGATAAATGTAGCACCCCAGTGGCATCTACCTCTAATAACCTGACGGATGCCAACCAAGATGCCCAGATGTCACTCAGATCTACATGTAGATCTACAAATCAGTCTGCTGATTCAAGTGTAGCACATTTTAGTCCTGGACATCATCTGCCATCCCAGCAAGTGCTTTCTTCTTCTGAGAACTTGCTTTACATGGAGTGTGACAGAAATGAGCTACCAGACTCAACAGTACAGGAGGTTGAGATTGAAGTTCTTGATGTGAGTACAGGAGCAGATAAGACAAGAGAGATTGATGAGCCAGGTTTTGAGACCCCTGCAGCAATTCAGTTTAATCCAGAGGAGTTTAATTTTAATATAGGTAAGTGCTTACTTGAGGAATACGTTTATCACAGGGCTCGCCCAACCATGGTGAGATTATCATTGAGCTTTTAAAAAGATTACTGAAAGAAGTAATAACTGAATGAGGTACATGCACAGTAGAAACTTGCTAACGAAAATACTTTAAGTTATTTTTTATCTCAGGTGGGAACTTTTTCCCTTTAAATATTGTTTAACAGGTTACCTTGAACTCTCACTTTCTATTGTCAAATGAAAGTTTGTTTCTTCCATTAGGGTTTAAGATAACAGAAGGCTACAGTACTTGCACTGACCATGGTGAAAAACATCCACTCATGGGCAAAACTGTTGAAATTATGAGAAAAACTGCACTTCAAAGTACTCACAAACAGGCTGGCAGGCAATTAGATGACACCTGGCCCTACTTGAATGAATCAGTGTTTTTTTGTGCCTCTGAAACATTTTCCAAGTGGTAGCAATAACTTCCCAAATAATTATTCAACATTGAATAGGAGGAGGAGAGGAGGAAGAAGTAATGTAAACAATATTAAATGAAGAATGATCCTCGCAGTTGTGAACACAATTTATGCAATTGCGAACAGAAGCCTGAAGCCTCACAACTGCGAGGATCATTCTTCATTTGATTTCATTTCCACAGTTCATGTATGAATTATTTCATATGTCATTCACACTCATTTCTTTCACGGGAACATATGAACCAACAATTGACCTGCTCCCAACGTCAGTGGCTTCATAGCTCAGTTGGTTAGAGCATCGCACCGGTAATCGCGAGGTCACGGGTTCAAACCCCGTTGAAGTCCTGAATTTTTTTTCAGGCTTCTGTTCACAATTGCATAAATTGCGTTCACAACTGCGAGTATCATTCTTCATTTGATTTCATTTCCGCAGTTCATGTATGAATTATTTCATATATCATTCACATGTAAACAATATTGTCAGTGAATGTTCACTGTAGGTGATACAGGGTCTTTTGTTAACTCTAAGTGTCCTTCTTTCTCAAGTTAAGTTTTTTTTCCAGCTATGGACATTTTAAAGCTCTGTTTTTGTTGTTTGTTTGTTTGCTGCTAGGCATGATGACCTTCAAAAAGCTTAAGTTTACAAAAGTAATTTAAACTAGTATGAGACCCTCACAGTTACATTTATACAGTTGCAAATTATGCTGGAAACTCTTTGTGACTCCAGTGCAAACCTAAATGCAGTCTGCCACAGTGAAAGGATTGCTTACAAGCCCACAAAATGATCAAAAGAAAGCACTGAAATGATTAAATAATAAGCTTAAGTGGGTTAAGCTCCTTTTTTTAATAATCTAGTTCTGTTTTGTAGGTTCAGTGATTCCATTCCAATCAGACAAAGGTACTCGCTGGCCTTGTGATCGCTGTGCAAAAGATTTTTGCAGCTCAAGTCATCTCAAACGTCACTGGATTCTCCACACTGACTTCAAGCCTTACCAGTGTAAAGTCTGCAACAAGTGTTTTTCATTTCACTGGGATTTAAAGAAGCACATGACAAAACACACTGGTAACAAGCCGTTTAAATGCTCTGTCTGCCCAAAATCATTCAACTCAAAGGAAGAACGAAAAAATCACAACTGGCTTCATACAGGTTGGTGGCCTTTGTCTTGATGTTGTCTGAGGGTATGGTAATGTATGGTAATGTATGGTAATGTATGATAACTGGTTTAAAACAAAGGGAGAAAAAATTTATACCAAGGATAAAATTGTCAGCAAAGTTTTGTCAGTCATGTTATTAAATAAATGCTTGGTTTCAGGTTTCAAAGAGAGTTGAAGTAGATGAATCTATAACTTGATGTAACACAGAAAATTCATAAAAAAAATTATTGAGATCTCTCTCACGTGTCTTTTCATGGTGAAGACTGAGTTGCATAATTTATGAATTTATTGCAAACGCATTCAACAACTTAGTGATGAGATGAGGGGTGCTTACCATTTGTCAGAAAAATCCGGAAATTTTGGTTTGAAGTCAAATGGTAAGGTAATTTTCCGGAAAATCTTTTCAGAAATTGTGGACAACCTCCAGAGGTAGTCCTCATTTTCCGTTCGGAATGGAATTTCGGAAAATTGCTTACCATTTGAGCGAATTGTTCCGTTTCCAGGTCCTTTAATTGGTGCCAAAACAAGTGAGTGTGCATGACAGAACGCTTTGCAGTAAATGGTAAGGGCCAATCTCATCCGGTTGGTAGGTAAATTCAGAAAATCGCTCACCATTATTCAACAGTCATTCCATCCGGATTTTTCTGACAAATGGCAAGCACCCGAGATTTTACCACCCACAAGTATCAGATTTCAGTCCACTCGTGACATGACATGGCATGTCTGACATGAAAATGACTGCTGACAATACTTAATATAATTCTTATTTCCTTTTTTTCCAAGGAAAGAAAGATTACAAGTGCCAGGTTTGCCATCATGAATTTACCTCGCAGAGCAACCTGAAGGTTCACATGAGAAAACACACAGGTGAGCTGTCTAATACTACACAGCATTCAAACAACCAATCAATAATTAATCTTTTCTTTGCTAATCTAAAATATGTTGAGGCAGGTAGAGCTGCAATAGTGTTTAACACCCATCAACAGAATACAACTTTACATGCAAATTTTCCTTTTCAGAATATTTTGAAATTCAAGGTATTTGCAGAATTTTCCATTTGTATTTGTATTTTTCTCCATTTAGCATTTATTACAGAACTATTGATTACAGAGAATGAAGTTATACTAAATAAGAGAGGGGCACATCTAGGTAGACTTCAAAATGGTGCATTCTGTGTGCAAACTGACCTTGCGAAGGAATTCCACTGAAACAAATAAGAATTACTTCCTGCTTCAGTTTTCAACCTTTAGTCTGCAGTTGGAATAAATTGAGGTCGAAAGATAATAATTTAAGGCTCAGACCTGCGTTTCCCAAACCTGGAAACATTTCAGGCCCCAGAAAGCATTTTTCAAGTCGGTCTTCCGTCAACTGGTCCTAGTTTTTTGCGAACACTAGTCCAATGTATTTCTCAATTTTATAGTGTGCTTTGTTAAAATATTCGGTAAAATACACTTAAAATATTGCACGTAAAATAATTTTTGGGACCTGAAGCATTTTGGGGGTTTTGAGAAACGCGCGCAAGGCCTCAAAATAGGTATCAAGTGTCAATTTGCAGCGTAGATGTCTCCAGTGAGTATTATGTTCTTTTAGAGGATCGGGTTTTGAAATGGCCATCTTTTAGCTGTTAGGCCTGAAAATGGGTTCAGGAAAGTCGCATATATTATAACTGAGGGTCTCAAGAGGTAGGTACTTACCTCGTTTTGGAGAAACCCCTCTTCCCCCATCCCTTCCCCGTGAGTCCGAGTGCCCAGTTCTAACAAAAGGAAATCACAGCATTTTTCCCTGTTATTCGTTATATTTCTGTCCTTTTCGCAGGTGAGAAGCCGTACAAATGTGAATATTGCCCCAAGTCGTTCCACATGTTGGGTCACTATCAATACCACATGCGCCGTCACACGGGGGAGAAACCTTACAAGTGTGATATCTGTGGAAAAGCATTCAGTTACTCCAACAACCTGAATGAGCATAGGCACGTGCACACTGGGGAAAGACCGTACAAGTTAGTGCCAGATATACGATGGTTCGCCTACAATACACCATTTTACTAATGGTCAGTTCCTGGTGAATTGTGGGTAGATCCAGTCCTTTGTGGGGGCAAACGGCCATTTTATTACGTAATTTGAAATTGTAATTTTGACTGTTTGCTCCCCACAAAGGACTGGATCTACCCACAATTCACCAGGAACTGATCATTAGCAAAATGGTGTATTATAATGCGAAATCGCGTGGAATATCGCGTGATACTGGAAAAGTTTCCATTTTTCTCCAGGATACCTGTTGAGAGAGTTGACGGGCCAATCATAGCGCGTAACTGCGCGTACTCAAATTCTGGTACACAGAACAAGGAATTAGGCGCTGCTTCGCAGACGTTACTAACCGGGGTTAGATGGTGTTAGGGTCCCATTCTTGTTATTTCTTTCCTTCCGTCTGTTCCGTCATCTGTCCAACTTACAAGCGGGTTTATTAGATTGTGATCTTACATCCTACTAAGAATAATTATTAGTAAATGTTCTCCTAATTAATGAAGACTTTCTTGTCTGAACTGCTTCAGTTGCCAACACAGCTGTGGCGGTCTTTCGCATCATTCTTTAGTCTGCCTGTTGTTTTTTCTGTCCATCACTAATTGACTCTGGCCCTCCCCTTCCCTCCCCTCCCTTGCCACTTATGGACAGCCGTGGTAAGCTTTCAACATTTCTTTCTTTCTGTCAATTGTCAGTTGTTCCCAGTGCGAAAAGAGATTCACTCACCGCTCGACTTTCAAGCAGCATGTGCTGATGCATCAGGGAAACAAGCCCTACAAATGCCATGTGTGCTCCAAGGCGTTTGTTCAAAGCTCCAACTACCACAGACATATCAACACTCACAAGAAAAGGGAAGATAGAGTTCAAAAGTGCGACTTGTGCGGTAAAGCACTGCTGTCCAGTCGTGGCATGCAGAAACATCGTTTGCGCTGCGTGAAAAGGACCGTCGAACGAGCGAACTCTCACTTAACGGCGCACAAGACCTCGAGGCTTAAACGAGGCGAATATCGCTGCGAACATTGTCCGAAGATTTTCGCCTACAGTCGAAGATTAGAGACGCATGTTACGAGGAAACATCCTCCTTCAACCGAGGATAGTACGATGAAGCCAAGCGTTGAAAGCACTTTCGAACCCTGTTCGGCGGAGAGTAGCGCTAACAGACATGACGCATCCTCGGGTAAGAGCTCTCAGAGTAAACGAGGCGAATTCCGTTGCGAACACTGTCCGAAGATCTTCGTCTACAGCCGAAGATTGCAGTCGCATGTTAGGAAGTACCATTCGCCGCCCACCGATGACAGTACGCCTAAAGCGAAGATTCACCCTCGGCGTCCCCAGAGATTCCAGTGTTCGGCATGCGGCAGATGGTTTAACCACACAAAACGGCTTCATGAACACCAAATTAAAATTCACCAGCGCGGTATGCCTCTAGAAAACGCCTCCAAAGCAGGTATGGTTTGCATGTACACTGGACAGACAACTCCAGTCACATTTTCATCATCAGTAGACAATAGATGTGGGCCCAAGTTCGTACCAGACGAATTATTCGTCTCCAGTATATATACAGCCACTAAATTGTTTGCAAGGTGCATGTACTTAGAACAAACACCGCCGAACCGTTGCCGGTTTCTACACCCTCCGTGTCGATGTGCCTTGTGGGTTTCCTCAATCTCGTACCCAGAGTCCTCAGGCTCTTTGGCCAGCGGTTAGTTGCCTGGAGAGACTCTGGGATAATGAACCGCCATTTTCCCAGAAAATCTGGGGTAAAACAATGGAAGCCGTTACGAGCCAGCCAATCAAAAAATTTGATTTTTTTTTTCATTATCCCAGAGTCTCTCCTGGCGACTGACCGCTGGTCAAAGAGCCTGAGGACTCTGGGTACGAGATTGGGGTTTCCTGGCTTGCAGTCAAGCTAACCTTCAGGGGTCTCGCGCACTTGTTTCATGAAAATTATTACGAGACTGAATATTCATACTACTTCAATCTAGCTCGCATACTTAAGATAACTACTTGCTTGTTTCTACAGTTTCATTGTCTGCTACTGAGTGAGCATTTATGAAGAGTGAGGGTTCTTTGGAGTAACTGGTTTGAAATTTGAAATCTTCCTCGTACTCTGTTTACGGGCGAGCGGCTGGCGAACCTAGTGGCGCCGAGGAGTTTACCTCGGTATCTTACTGGCGTACAGCGGGTTATGGGTTTGACTCCTTTTATTTAGGACTAGGATGTTTTTTCTTTTTAATTCCATACTCGCAACGGACAGAATATAGATGTAACTTTCTACTTTTGTCCTTCCAAATTAGTCCCTCAGATGAGTGCCTCTTTTGTACCAAAGTCAAGTGATTCGGATAAAAACGAACCACATGAAGGTAAGGATTCGACGGGACGTCCCGCAGAGGCAGTCTCACGGGTGACTCATACCGACTTTTCACCCGCTAACTCTTACCCAGCCGCTGGTGAAACGACGAGTAGATACCTACATCCAGATAACAGAGACAATCGGGAAGCTAGGGAGACTGGGTTTGAGGCCCTATCTGCGCTCAGTCAACTCTTTGCCAAGATTGGAATGGAAGGAAATGTCTCTTCCCAGTCTGTCGCGAAATCAGGACAGATGAGTCGGGAATAGCGCTTTATACGGAAAAACAAAACCTCATGAGAGGAATGGGGTGGTGGTGTTACACAGTAGCGGTATGGGTTTACTCCAGTGCCCTGTAGTAGCTGCTTATTCGTTGGTAAATCAGTGATTTGAACCCAAGAGTTACGTCACTTAACTCTAGTGATAACTTCCGCTTAGGTTATTGAAGCGTGCGTTTATGTGATCTCAAAAAGTCCTTCAATCTGTATTCGTTTGTATGATTCTCAGTGGTGCAGCATCCGAACTTGCAATTGGTCATTGGTCATAGGTTCGTCTCCTGTTGGAACGGTTTTTAGTTTAGACTGCGAGTTGTCTCTTGAGCGCTCCCCTCGCGTCGCGTCTCCTCGCAACTTCGCGCGCGCGCGTGTCTTTCGCCCGCCACACAATCCATCACCGAAATTAGAGACTACTCACAGTCTGTATTCAATTGAGTGTCGATAGTGATTCTCGTTTGCTTTGGTTTTGCTTTACCTCGCTCTGTGATTGGTTGACAAACTTTGCACTGCTTTCAACCAATGAGAAGCAAAACCAAAACCAATCGTGACTTGCACGTTTCCCGCGCTTGGCGCCGGCTGCATGTGATTGCTTCGAAATCTGATTGGTTCGTTTCGCTGTATTCGTCTGTGACTGGTAATTACTTTGGTTTTTGCTCTTACAACACTCAATATTCAACACCGCTCTAAGAGAATGTGGGACATTTCCCCGAGAATCCCTATGTCATTACAGAAAGATTAGTACGTCTTTTGTGTTATAGCGGTGGTGATGGTGTTGTTCTTTTTGACTTCTAATTCTTGTTCAACGATAGTAAAGCTCCCTTAGAAATGTTTGGGTTTATCTCGTAGTGCTTTTATCTCCAACCGGAACGAAAGTCATGCTGTTATCCTGATATAAACACCCTTTGTGAGGAATTATTGTTAGCGGGACGGGAGGCAAAATACGAAACAATGGCTTTGCCGCAGGAGCTTCTTTTTCGCTCCACTCGCTTCGCGCGCATACATACATACTTTATTTGTTTATACACGGTTAAATCCGTTTAGTATATTACATTAATAAAAAGTTAATTAAAACAACACTGTTTTACAAGATTGCCTTGTGGGAGCCCGACCGACAATTCTTGTTCAATGATAGTGAAGCGGGAGCCCGTGAAGCGGGAGCCCGCTTCCCCCCTTTCCTTTCCCTTTCGAGCGCCTGTTACGCAGGCTACTCATGTAGAATGGTACCCTGATTTTTCGAAATGTTGATGTAGTTTGAGAAAAAAATGTTATTTCTGTTTTAACATCCCAACACACTTCGAATTATGGAGAGAGTCCATTTTTTAGCAAAAGTTGATTAAAAAAAGGATACAATTTTCAAGTTCTAAATCATAGCGGAGCTCCGCGCGCCAAAGGTATGCGCATGGAGCACCATGGGCAAGAAAATATCGTGCAAACTGATTTTTTATTTATTTATTTATTTATTTATTTATTTGCCATTTTCACAATATTTACTTTTAATACACCTCAGTTAGTGGCGAGGAGACCTCAGGAAACCACAAGGCTTATAGGAGAGGCCACCTCGAAGGATAATATATAAGTATAATTTGGTGCTGTGTGAGTGCGGCATGACAGATTCAGGATTGTTTAAATAGAAATTCTAACATTTTTTTCTTGAAGGTAAGAAAACTTGCTGAACAGGTAATTGAAGTAGGGAGAGAATTCCAAATCATAGGACCTTGAAAGAGAATTGTAAATTGCTTAATATTTGTACGACAGAAATGAGGGCGGTAACATCCAGCCGTCCTGGTGCCATAATTATGAATTTCACTACTTGTCTCAAACAAGTTGAGGAACATTGGAGGTAACAATTGATTATGATAGTAAAACATAAACTTGGCTATTTGAAATGAGTTCACTTGAAAAATATCAAGGATACCCAATTTAGCAAACAATGGAGCAGAATGTGCTCGATAATCGGAATTGGTGATGGCTCGCACAGCACGCTTTTGCAGAATGAAAATCCTATTTAAGTTGGACACATACGTGGACGACCAAGAAGAGTTACAATAGGTGATATAGGGATAAATTAATGCGTAGTACAGAGATAATTTGGTTTTTACTGATAGGTAGAATCGGGCCCTGAATATTATACCAACTGACTTAGAAATCTGTTTAGAGACATAGCTAATGTGGTGTTTCCAAGTGAGGTGCTCGTCCACGTATATTCCTAGAAACTTAGTTACGTTAGTCTGTTCCAGGGAATGATTTCCAAAAAAAAGAGAGAGATTACAATTAAGTTTCTTTTGTCTCGACTTAAAGATGATATAACAAGTTTTTTTTACATTGACAGAGAGCTTATTACTTTTCAACCACATGTCATAGTTACACAATTCATCATTTAAAACAGATTGCAATTCAATGGGGTCAGAGTGAGAATAAAAAATACTTGTGTCGTCAGCAAAAAGTAAAGGCTGAGTTAATTTAGAGGCGTTAGGAAGATCATTTATATATAGTAGAAAAAATAAAGGACCCAAAATGGAACCTTGAGGGACGCCACACTTGATGGTCTCCATTGAGGAACAGGCTAGATTAAATTGAACAAATTGTTGGCGGCAAGAAAAATAGCTTTTAATCCACTGCAGAGCCACACCACGGATACCATAATGTTCCAACTTGGTGAACAGAATTTGATGATTAAGAGTGTCAAATGCTTTGGAAATATCTAAAAACACCCCTGCAGTAGTTTCATGTCGATCAGTTGCGGAGGAAATTTTATTAATGAGATGAGTTAATGCGAAGGAAGTTGAATAATTTTTCCGAAAACCAAACTGATAACAATATAAAATTTCGTATTTTTCAACAAATTCTATTATCCTGTTATACATAACTCTTTCGAAAAATTTCGAAAAATTTGGTAATAAGGAAATTGGTCTATAATTCACAAAAAGACCGGGATCGTCTACTTTATAGATGGGAATCACTTTGGCAATTTTCAGTTTATCCGGAAAAATACCTTTAGAAAAAGAGAGATTAATAGTGTCCATCAGAGGTGCAGAAATGAAGTGAAAAGAATTTTTGATCACGTGCATTGGGATGTTGTCATAGCCCGGGGCTTTCTTCGGTGCAAATGAACTGCAGATATCTTCCAGTTCATTAATAGAAGTTGGAGTTAGGGTGATAGGTGAGTTGTTATTGCCAGTGAGGAAAGAACGAAAGGAACAATTAACTGTGGGTATAGAATTTGCCAAATTGGGACCAATATTAGTGAAATATTTGCAAAATTTATTAGCAATCTCAGCGGGATCCGTTATAGTACTGTTCTCTGACTTAAATGACGAGGGCAAAGAGGACTTACTCTTTCGTTTGTTGATAACTTCGTGCAACAGTTTCCAAGTTTGTTTAAGATCTTTTTTCGCACTCTCAAACTGATTGTCATAATATGAGCGCTTGGCGACGCGAATTAAATGATTCAGTTTGTTTTTGTATGCTTTATAGTGCGATTCGCAGGATCTGTTAGATGACCGGATTAATCGTTTGTAGAGTCTATTCTTCTCCTTAATAGATTTGAGGAGGCCAGGGGTTAACCAAGGGGAGCCGAGTTTTCTTAACTGTCTATTTGTAATGGCCTTCAACGGGAAGCAGGCGTTGAAAAGTCTGGAATATTCATTGATAAAGCCGTTGTAAGATTCATTTGGGTCATCCTCGTTAAGAAAAGTGGACCAATATGTGTGAGAAAGAGAATCATTGAATTTCTTAATGTTGTCTTCATTAAAAGAGCGCTTGAAAATTTTCTTTACTCCAACGTGCGGTGTAATTTCATCATGAAAATACGCAAAGACGGGAAGATGATCGGATAAATCATTTAGGACAATTCCATTGAACACATTTTTTGAAAGATGGTTGGTGAATATGTTGTCAATTAATGTCGCAGAGTGAGAAGTAAGACGCGTTGGATTCGAAATGAGTGGAAAAAATGCGTGTGAAAATAAACTGTCAACGAATTCCTGAGTGTGTGCGTGATGATTGTATTGAAGAAGATCTAAATTAAAATCGCCCATTATATAGCATTGTTTATTGTCTTTAGAGATGTTGGAAAGAATATCATTAAATTTGTCAAGGAAAGAAGCTACATTTCGATTCGGCGGCCTATAAACAATCCCAACAATAATGTTTTTCCCAAGAGGAACATTAATTTCGACAAAGAGAGATTCGATTAATTCAGGATCAGAAAAATTACAGTTTGGGAGAAGTTTATAATCAAGATCTTTGTGTAAATAAATACCTACTCCCCACCGGATCTAGATTTGCGATAATTTGAGATAAAATTATATCCGGTGATGTTTACTAGCTCTGAAGTGGCATCATTTAGCCATGTTTCTGACACACCAACAACAGAGAAAGGCTTAAGAAGATTCCCCAACATTAGATTAAATTAATCGAAGTTACCAAGTAAGCTACGGATATTTAAATGCATTATGGAAAAGCTAACTTTTTTGTTCACAATATCAAGCCGATCATTAAGTTCTTCCTCAACAACATATTTGCTAGTAGGCAGGCGACTTAAAAAGTTTGATTCAGGATCAAGAAAGCTAAAAAGTGGATTGCTTAATTCTGGCTGCTCGATGGGATTAAATAGTTTTGATAGTTTTGTTGTTGTTGTTGTTTTTTTTTTTTCGAGTGCCGAGAAACTGTATATTAACAGTCAGTCGTTTCGAAAATAACCCAATTGAGTGCCACGCAACAAATCCATTTTTTGTACTACTAAGAAATTGGCTTTGACGTCACCAGACGTAAGTTCACCTCTCCATGTAAGCCAATGTGAAATGTCACTCGAGATTACCTGTCAATCAATCAATAACTTTATTTTCCTTCGAATTTAAAGATAGCATGACAATTGCTGATATCTCCGAAGAAAATAAGTTGAGAACGTCACATAATTTAAACTACAAGTAAAATAATTTAGCTCAATAAAATTATAATTATCATCATCATCATCATCATCATCACATTATTTACCCTCGGATTTTAGAGTAGCTTGTGCAGCTAATATCTCCGAGCATTTAATTATCAGAGAGAGATAGACCATCACACCGGGAACTACGTCCCCTACTCTTTTCGAACAGTGTGTGGGTTCTTTTACGTCCCACAGAATCAATTATGAAGAATTATATGACATGCAATAAGAATATAACGATTGAATAATTTGAAATGCCCAGTTAAAACTGGCATTTATCGCACAAGGAACAGCATTGTATAGCACTGTGCTATATTAAAGGGATAACGATGAAAACACTGAGAAATTGAGGACTGTTTTACTTTAACAGTAAACATCAGAGTAATTCGAACGGTCTGAACCTGTTACTAATTCGCGTTTCATGTTAAATTGGAAAACAAATTCACGGATTAATGTTTCCATCAAGTAACACTCCAAAGGTAGCTCGTTCTACTTGTAATCTCAATGTTGCTAGGTCTGAAAGGACTTTTAACGGCTTTTTGCAGACGATTTTCCAAAGAAATGCTATGGTATGGGCAATACTCCTAATGAATATAAGGCTTTATGCTGCAGTACCTGTACTTGACTTTGAGGGATGTAAACCACTCTGTTGATACTAAGTGATTGACGACTTAGTACAGTACCAAGGATTAAAAAAATTCGTAGCATCAAGAACAGCGTGGAGCTGTTCGGCTGTTGCCGACAATCTTGTACGATCTTTCAGTACATACTAAAACAGTGGATAGCGTTTTTCGCGCTAAATGATTGGCTACTCAAACTCGGGAATTCGATCGATTGCGCATGAAAATCGTAATTGTCGACGGGAATAAATGAGTTAAAATGACCATTTTTGAGCTCTATTATGTCACTGTTTTAGTATATACTAAAAAAATTATTTACCTCATTGTTAGCTTGCGTTGCTGGCAGTATTATAAGCGCGTGGAATAAAGTTTTGGCGACGGAGCTGCTGAAAGCGAGCAGCGAGGCCGCGACAAATAGCAGTTTCAAACTCCTCCTCAACCTCGTTCCCAGGGTCTCTCTCTCTGCCTCCCTTGGTGTTGAAGAGAAAGACCCTGGTTACGGCTGGTCACGTGGCCTAAGATGACAATCTTCACCGCACGGGGATAGTTACTAGATTAATTGCACTGTCACCCCTCCCTTGCAAATGAATTTGAGCGGCTCCCAGATTTTGGAGGCCACGTGACCAGCCGCAACCAGGGTCTTTCTCCACAACGACAAGGGAGGCAGAGAGAGAGACCTTGGGAATGAGGTTGACGCTTCCTTCCCATTCTCCTCGCAGTGACGTCACAGGAGAAACAGAAGTCTCACAGATACCAAATACGAGACAAAAACGGTTTATGAATTATCTCAATTCCATCGGAGATCAAAGGTCATCGCGGGACAAAAGAGATTTTAAGATGACGAAACCTCAATTTAGGGTCACAACACTAAAATAACTACATTAACGCAAAACATGATCTTCACGAATCACGTTAATTAAAGTCTTCGCTAACATGTCACGCTTAATTCAAAAACCACTTTCACGCGCACGTCATCACGAATAAATAAAAACTTAAATCACGTTTCACGAGGAGAAAAATAGGCTCAATCATGTTTCACGAAAAATGTATAGGGGACCCTCATCAAAGTGACTACGATCGAGCCACTGAACTCGGGAAAATGAATTATAAACTACTCGCGAGTATATGGCTCTAATTCCTTTTTAGGAAACTTTACTGAAAGCTGAATTGAGTTGAGTTGAGTTGATTTTTATTGAAGCTCCAAAAGAGAAGCTTAACACGTGCGTTGCAGTTTACGCATGCTTAACTTCTTTGTAGGGTAAAATTTAAGGGTGTATATCCCTGGATGTCAATGAAATAAGAAGTTATTTTATGGAGAAATTAGAAAGCGAAAAGAAGACAGAAACAAACATTTCCTCCATCAATATCAATTTTTAACCTCCAAATTTTTAATCACCTTAAAATGTTCATTTTTCCGGCTCACATTTCCTTAAATTCACCACCATAACAGTGCCAGATGCGCACTCTGAAATCTTTCCCTAGTACCGAGATGGAGTTGCCGTGCTTTTAGTTACGGAAGTCAGAGGAAGTTTCTACGCAAAAGGAATGGTTACGGAAGTCAAAGGAAGTTTCTACGCAAGAGGGAAAAAAAACCCTCTCGCAACTAATGTCGAAAGACTTTTAAAACACGACGTCAATCAGACACAGATATGATGCCTTCCATCAGAGGTTCGAAACACGATTACATCAACAGCAATTTTAATCAAAGTTGACCTAAAATGAAGACAAACGTACTCACCACAGATCAATGAATGTAGGAAATTATGGTACTGCAATTGTAGCTTCACGATGCTTGTAATGTTGTCGTTTTCGATTCGTTACGGTATAGTATAGCTTGGTCTAGCTTTGCAATCTTTGTTCAGTACGAGAAGAAATTAGAAGCCCTCATCAAAAAACCTTTCAGAGAGGTTTGAACGTCCGTTGGGTGACAGCTAATCATGAGGTAATTTGTGAAGTATCCTTGTCACTCCAGCCACATCCCACAAGGTTCACGTTTTCATTAGTTGTTTTGTTGATATGTGCATGGGTACTTGAGCCTGAACATTAGCTATGCCATGCTGATGAGGCCTCACAAGGCCGAAACAGCTGTCCATGGTTGCCAATACTTGGGCTCAATCTTTCTCGGCTGCGCCTCGTGTCTTAAACTTGATAAAACACTCCTGCTCCTGCTAACTACGGTAGTTTATTTATTTGTATAGTGAATACAAGAAAGACAGAGTTGCAATTGTGCACAATTTACGTTTGTGATTTTTGTTAACATATACGTGAACCGCGGTAAACACAAACCCTGTCGACTAGTAGAAAGCCTTTGGCAGTTTGTCATTTGATTAGTGAACACTGGATTGTCATACATGAATGTGACATATGAACAATATTGAAAGAAATAAAAGTTTCCGCTGTTTACAAAAAGCAGTTTCTGATAGAAATTAGGAGAAATATGCAGGGCCGTAGCTAGGACTTTTTGTCTGCGGGGGCAAACTCCGCCGACACCTTCACAGGGGTCTCCCGTATACAGACAGGGTTTCAAGTTGGACGTTTTGTTTTCACCCCTACACAGATGGTTGCCTCTATGACCCTGAAGGAAACAAACCACACTGACGCTTTTTGTTTGTCATTGTTTTGTCATTGTCCTTGTTTAGTTTGAAATTGCCCCCGAGGTCTCTGCTGCACAATGATGATTTATATACCATCTTTAACTCAAGCTATACTGTGAACAGCAGTTTAACACTGTATGGATGGTTTCAAAAATGGGTTGAAAGCCTTCGTTAGTTTGAACAGAGATTGGCTTGAAGGAACTGAGCTTAAATTGCAGGTTCTGGTATCAGAATACCAAGTCTCGCGAGGATACGCTGATAAGAAATAGAACATCAAAGATGTGATTGCAGACCACAGCAAATAAAAAAGATAATTGCTCACAAAACACCAACAGATGTGTTATCGACTTCACTCGGGCCTGGCTTGCAGACGTAAATCTTGAACGCGTCTCTCAGTGTGTTTACAAAACAGTTTTTTCACGGCTGTTTTGAATTTCGGCATCCTAATGACATATAATATGGGATTTACCAGGGAGTTTGCTGTTAACAACATAATAACAAAACAACTTAAATGAGAGGGCCAGGATTTGTAAACTGTAGTTGTGAGCCCCAGAATCGATTGAACAATGAACGGGACCCACAGCAAAATCGAGACGGAAGTTACAATAAACAGAGTCACTGTTAGCTTCCTCTCCACGCTAACCTCTGCATGACGTCGAGGATGAGGACTGCACCTGATTTTGATGAGAATAAGAGAGTAGCATAACACAATCACAGCGACGCATACCGACGCAGATGAAATCGTCACTCCAAATGCTGTCTCCAAGCTATGATCGATAACAAGACCATGAGCTATACATGACAATAACACGGCTAAAACATAACTCACTGTAATAACCACCCAGTACCAAAATTTCTTTACGGACCGATGCTTAAATGGGAAAAAGGTTGCATGCAGTCTTTCTATAGAGATGTTTGTAATGTTTATGAGTGACGCTGTGGCAAATGATTGTCGACATACTAGCGCGAACAAGGCTATGGGTTTGTCTAATGAATCCCTCCACAGAAAACAGTAGGTTCCAAGTTGATACAATATGTAAATTCCTGTAAGGCCAGCAAACATATCAGCCACTGCCAGATTTAAAAGCAAATACGTGCTTCGCTTGCGAAGGTGGGGATTCTTCATAAAAGCAACAATGGTGATGGCGTTAAGTGTTGCTATGGCGACACATTCAGTGACGTAGATTACAGCCCAGGCGATGCACTCTTGCTCAGAAAGCATGGCCTTCAGTCCGGATTTAATTTGGATCCAGTCACCGGCTGAAATATATATAAACTGTTATCTTCTCGTTTTTGTGCACCTGTGGAGTAAAAGGAGAGATGATATTAATAAAAACAAAAGCGATATACCTTGTTGGTCATGTTAACATTGAGAGATATTTGTTTCCCGTATGCGGCAAGGAACGGTAACTCTATAAGTGCAACATGCAAATAGTTTCTTCTCATGATCTATTAGACACTGGAACAAGCTTCCCAGCGACATAGTGAATGTCAAGAAGTGTGTCATATTTAAGGCTGCCATGCGTGAATTTCTTATTAAATGCGGAGAGTGGCTTTTGACGGTTTGTTGTCCATACTTAATAATTTTGTATTATTTTTTCATTGAAAATTGTCATTTTAACTAATTTATTTCATATCGTTCTTAACGTTTTCAGATTTCATCTGTGCTCGGCTAGAAAGATTTGAGACTTAAATAAAGTGATTATTATTACTATTGTTTATTATTATTATTATTATTACTATTATTTATTAAATTGATGTGATGCAGATGTTGTGAAGAAGATGTCAGATAGATGATCATTCTGACCATCTGAATAGCAGATCAGCAAATAACGTGTAATCAGCCAAATTAGTTTCCTTCATCCGTACCTTTTTTTACAAACACCGTCAAATCTGTCCTGTGTTCATTGTGTGATTTTTTATCATCAATAACAGTACAGACAGCTTAAATTTTTAACCCATTGACTACCGGCTGTTTTTACATTTTCGGAGTGATTTTCCACCTATAAACGATGAATAGCAATTCGTGACTCTTTATTTGAACTACCAGGGAAAAGTGGTGCTGTCCTAAGCCACTGGAGGCTCAAGGTTTCTGAAAACGTCATTTTGACGTAGCTAATTTTTATCCGTGAAGCGACAACAATGGCCCAAGTTCGTTTGCTTGCGATTTCTGCTAAATTTACAGCCATTTTTCATCTTTAGCGGCTGCCTGATGAGCATCATTAAGCGTGACGGTAGCTAAGAGTCCACTTTCTCAAGGAATCGAGCAAGGTGATGTACTTTGTTGTTGAATTTGGCTTGTTACTCGACGAACTGGGAATTTGGCCGGTCGAACACTTAGTACCTTTGGGACTCGACTATTGATGAATTTCTCGACCTACCGCCACATATTTTGCAATTTCTGAGTACTGAAGATGACCACAAGCAGGAATTTTTGGCAGTAGGTCGGAGTGGCTGTATGTGAAAGAATTGGGAGAAGGAACGGGTGCTGTCAAAAATTCTCGTCATTTCCCAGCATGCAATGTGGTCTAGATGTTGAAAATGGCGGAAAGGCCCGAAGGCACTGGAACAAAAGGCTGTATCTACGCTCGGGAGAAGAATATGAACAAAAAAAGTCATTTCTAAGCTAGAAAAAGGACTGAATTTCGTTATGATGGTTGAAGTTTGGTTTTTCGCCGATGATTTCCTTAAAAAACATGAAGGCAAAAAGGGGCATTTTTGTCGTTTCTCTTTGACGTTAAAAACGGTCAGTTTTTGTTCTTGTCCAAACTCAAAAGGCAATATTTGGTAAAAATCGCTACGTTTCTTGCATTTATTGGATATCCAAATTTAAAGGGCATTCCATTTCGTGCTCACAACTAACAGTTAAGGCAATATTCGTGCGACTGAGAAAGTTGCAATGTTTTGAAGCATGGGAGTTTTTTACGGCCGGTTTTGGCTGGCACGGGTGCCAATGGTTAATTTATGCTAGAATTTGCGCAACGTTTGAAGTAGCGTACAGGATGAAGGAGGGCGACAGGATGCACTTTGTTGTTTTCAACTATAGTTTTGTAGATGGCACTCGTCAGGGAAAAAGAGTTGGAATTATCACATGCTTAACTTATCCCTCTCTGGAAGCTCCCGAAAATTAATTAGGCAGCTGAAAACAAAAACAAAAAACAAAAACAGGATTTTTCGGAGAGGTGACTTGCAACAAATTGCTTGAGATTAAACAACGTGTCAAAAGGCTCTGATAGAAGTACAAAATGGTTTCTGAAGGCACAACTAACAAGTCTAACAGTCCAGTTTCATTCAAAACATATTTTCTAGACTCTAAACCTTAACAAACGTTTTGCCATAAAAAAGACGTTTCGGAAACTGTTCGTTAGATATCAACGTACCTTCCAGATTGGTGCCACGAACAAGAAATCTCTCTTGAAACAAAAACTTAATTGGAATGAGTGAAGAATAGCAAGGCCAAAGTCTTCGACGCTTTTATGTGGAGGTATGAAACAAACTCGACAAACGAGGCCTTTCAGAGCGTTTCGACTTTTTACAGAAAGTGAGGATTGTAATTTATGCAAGGCGTTGGCCTCACGTCAAACTGTCAACCTTTTAGCCAATGAATTTCTTAACTGTTAAGGAGCCCATAGGAAAGTGAAAAACCTATTGAAAGTACAAGAGTCATTTTAATTGAAATTAGTTTATTTAAATTAACTTCACGGCGAATTTCTCCTCATGCGTTTTAAAGCCCGCGTTCTTTTTATGGATCATAATTGTTTACGCCATAGTATTGTCAAAACCTGTTGTCAATTTGTTATAATTAAATTCAGTGGTTGCATACTCGTCAGTAACACTTGGCCGCTATTTTTCCATGCACTCCCCCACCTTCATCGGTCGAAAAAGTATGAAATCTCGTTGTACTCACTGGGAAAGAACTGCTGTCAGCTTTTATTTTCACAAGTGTCACACAGAATCAAATGAATGTACTCATTACTGATTCTTACTTCTTACTTAAGCTCAAAAGTTATAATTAGAGGGCCGTTTTAGGGCAGAAAAGACTGCCACCTATGCAAAATAAAATCTTGTAAGTACTTAAGGTATCTGCTTCGAATACTGTAAGTGCTGTTATAGCCACAATCACTGCACTTCACTGACCGTGATTGAACGACTTGGCGAGTGACGAGGAATTGAAATATGTCACCACTTACAAAGTGGACTTCCTTTAGCAGAAGACAAAGGTCTACGAGATCTACGAAAAGTAGGCAGTTAGTTACTCGAAATGATTGCACAACCGATAGAAATATTTACTAAAGAAATGTCTTGATCATGATAAACAAATGCTAACTGTAAAAGTTAAATTATCAAGTATGACTGTCGAATACTAGAAGAGTTTCTTAACATTTTGTTTGTTAAGTTTCTATTCGAACTTACCCGGCCCTGAAAAGAAGAATTCTAGCTCCGCCAGGATGAAGTAACAAGGTTTCTGTAGTCAATGAGGGAAGTCAGTGCCGATTTCGACTGAATCTCCACGAGCTTTCGAAACTTAAAGCGCGGTGCTAATTTGACTATAACATTAATACTCACGTTTTAAGTACGTATATCTGCTGTATCAAGGGTTCGAAACATATTTCGTTAAATATGTCTTGACCATCAGTGATCGAAATAAACAATCATATTTGTTTTTCCAAGTTGTGTATAAGAAGGAAAGAAGGAGCGAAACTTATAGCCATTAATGACTGCTTCGTGGATGAATCGTGGATAAAAGGGGACCGAAATTTCGCTGACCCCGACAGACTAAAAAATCACGCGGCAAGCAAATAATCAGGATACTTCACAAATTAATGTGATCAAGTAAGGTGAAGCCACTCAAAAGGCACTAAGGCCACATGGTAGCGGGAATTACCCCTTAAATCTACCAAAGCAAAGATTGAGCCCAAGCATTAGCAGCCATGGACAGCTGTTTCGGCCTTGTTAGGCCTCATCAGCATGGCATAGCTGTGGCCTTAGTGCCCTTTGAGTGGCTTCAGCTTACTTGATCACATTAATTTGTGAAGTATCCTTGTCACTCCAGCCAAATCCCACAAGCTTTACGTTTTCAAGAAAATAATCATACACGTCCTTTCTATAATGACATTTTCCAAGCAAAACTGGTGGAAGTTAAAAAATCTCATTTTACTAGGGATAGGATTAATAAAACTCAACTGAGGGAGGTATAGATAACATTAGCACAATGAGTAGTCAAATTTTTTCTAATGCGACTTAACATTCCCACCGTCTTGCCAGCCCTCGTCAAAACATATTTTACATGAGTGTTCCACGAAATATGCTCATCAAAAACAACTCCCAAATACTTGAATTCATAGACACGATTAATAACTTGACCATCAACTGTAATATTAAAAGTGTCAACATTGGAAAGCCTTCCATAAGTTCCAAATAACATAGCTTCAGTTTTAGAAACGTTCAGAAAGAGCTTATTGTCTCGGAGCCAAGATGATATCATGTCCAGTTCTTCGTTAATCCTCTGTTCAATTTCAGAGAGTTGCTTTGAAGAAAAGAACAGAACTGTGTCATCTGCATACATTAGTATGCTGCACCGGATAACCACATCTGACAAATCATTCACATGTAGCACGAACAAGAGGGGGTCGTGTATTGATCCTTGAGGCACACCAACGTTCACTGGCTCAGAGTCTGAGAGCACACCTTGAAAGCCTACAACCTGTGTACGACTTCCTAAATAACCTTTGAACCAGTTGTGTGCCTGACCTGTGACTCCAAGCGCCGATAATTTGCTAAGTAGTAACGAGACGTCAACAGTGTCAAATGCCTTACGGAGATCTATAAAAACTGTCCCAGTCAATTGTCCCTGATCTATGCTCCTGCGTATGGTATCAGCAAAGGCTAAGGCTGCAAATTCAGTTGAGTGGGCTTTTCTAAAACCACACTGATATGGACTCAAAATATTACGTTCCTTTAAATAGCAACAGAGCTGCGAGTGAACAGCCCTTTTTAACAATTTGGAAACTGTAGGTAAAATAGAAATAGGGCGATAATTGTCCATACTTTCTGCCTTGCCCTTCTTAAATAAGGGAATAACACGAGCTGCTTTCCAATCGGCAGGAACCTTGGCTTGGCGCAAGGAAGCATTTATTATTGTAGCCAGTGGTTAAGCGATGATGTCCGCGCAATCCTTCAATAGCCGAGGGGGAATATTATCTAAGCCAACGGCTTTCCCAGACTTGAGTCCTCGCATTTGCGACAAAATGAAATTTTGCGATACATCCTTGAGCTCAAAAGGCGCATAACTCTGGTTTGGCGAAGAGAAGCCACTCCAAGTGAAAACCGCACTATGCACAGAGCTAGCGGTAGTCCCCAGTGAGGTAACGAAACGCATGTCCAGCAAAGAACTTGTTGAAAGCATTTGCAATAGTGCCTTTATCGGTCGTAAGACTGCCTCCATTGTTAATGCCTGACGGCATCGATTTGCTCTCACCAGGCAAGATCTTCTTTACCGTTTTCCAGAAAGGTGAATGATCGTTGCCATTTTCCTCAATAAGGCGTCTATTATAATTACACTTAGCCCTTTTGATCTTACTGGTCACACGGTTTCTTAAAGTTCTATACATAACCCAGTCTTCCGAACGCTTTGTTTTCCTAGCTTTCTTGAGGAAATGGTCACGCTGACGAATGTCACGTTTAATGTTACTATCCAGCCATGGACAATTATCTATGCCGCGAACGCGCTTTTGTAAAACAGGTGAATGGCGGTCAGCAATTGAGACAAACGCGAATTTAAAAGCATTCCAAAGATCACACACACTAACAGCTTCTATAGACAAAAGCCCATCGGGAATAGCGGAAGAAAGCAAATCAACGCCCCTTAGCTCCTCGCAAAACTTTCCTTGGTCATAATTAGCATATTTCCTGAATGTTTTGATCTGGGCGGGTGCCTTTTTCCAGTTGAGTTTCCGCACACAGTATATCATTTCATGGTCACTCAAATTGGCACTAATTACTCCAGAACTACTGATATTCTGGGGGCCATTAGTAGCTATCAAATCTATCAACGTGCAGGAATCCTGAGAAATTCTGGTAGGCTCTTTGATAAGTTGTTTGAGCTGAAGGCTATTAAAGAGCGACTTCAGCTGTTTACATTCGGGAGCAGTACGCAAAGACGTAGAGGACAGAAGATTGCAGTTGAAATCACCAAAGACTAGCACCTCATTGCCCTGCGCCATAGCATTATCTATAACACCGTCCAGTTTGGTCATGAAATCTTTATCATGGTAGTTAGAAGAATTTGGAGGCCTATAAAAAGTCCCCACTAGAAATCCACGCGATCTAGGTATAGTTATTTCAAGCCAAAGCCAAAGTTCATTTTATTATAGTGGCTGTGTAATTTTTAATAGATTGTCAAAGTAATTTTACTCTATTTGCTATTTAAGTTTTTTTCAGGTAGGCTATTGTTCTTAACTTTGTGAATTAAGTGACTAATTGCTTTTCTTACCCTTTATTTGTCAGAGCTCCCATTGATAGCAGGCCTTTTGTATATATGTCCTGAAGGGACTACCCTGTTGAAATAAAGGTGTTCACTTCACTTCACTGAGTAAATTCTTCTCTTTAAAAGTTGTTCTGTATGATTAATCTTTTAAACTTATGAGGACTTAATTAATCTTTAAACGTCTCGAACACAAATAAGGGAGTCATTGGGATACATCCGGTTGGGATGCGGTCCATCCGTATTTTTTGTCAGTGTACTGTCCAACAGCAGCAGTGGATCAAGGCTACAAGACAAAATGAGGTCTAAACTAATTAAGCCAAAGAAACAATTGGGACAAAACTCCCCTTGAATAAAAGAAAGTAGTGTTTTCTTCTGATTCCCAACCTTGCCAAAGAGAAGATATTAATACTTTGCCGGAGAACCAGAACCAAAAGAACTGATTTCCCTGCTAAACGGAGTAACGGGAATAACTGAGAAATTGTCAATGCTTCTCTGAATATTCAGCACATTAATTAATTACTGACAGAAATCGCTAGTGCATCCAACCACAGCAACTTGCTTAATTTCTCATTAATATTAAGTAGAGTGTAATGAAGTCGATATAAATATTATTCTAACACATCTCAGGTTTTTATTCATTCTAAAAGTACCGAAAACAATGGTCATCTTAACTGAGATCGGGACTGCAATCGAAAATGTTTAAATTGATATGACAACCATTAAACGACACCCAAAGATAAAGTACGTGATTGGCTACACGGGTGAAAAGGAATGCGGTTCTAGTTGAAGCAGCTGTTGGTGGGGGAGGGAGCGCGTTGCGTGACGAGCCCAAACGACGGCTGCGAAGGAGACTAGGTAAAAGCACGCCGGGGATCAGAGGGCCTCTTTCAATGCTGCGGCATCTTTGATATGTGCCAGCTACAGTAGAAGAATAACATGACGCCAATGTAGCAATCTCATACAAAACCGAATCATGTCACGATTTGGATAGTTTTTCATTCGAAGCAAAAATCTGAACAGAATGACCACATCCTGAAAGATGCAACAGTTGGTAATACATATATGCCAAAACCGGCAAAGATAATTTCTTAGAGGGACTGTAAATGTACATGAATCTTGCATTTCCCAATACACACACAAAGGAAATCGATTCATGTATAAACACGAGCGTTAATTCGGTTGTGTATTGTTGTTCAAGAGCTACTGGCCATATAGGAATTATCATGAAACTGGTCACTCGACAGGACACGCTACACCACACTAAACCAACACATGAACATGCAAAAACATGCGTCTTAGAGGAACTAAAGTCAAAGAAACAGCACCAAAATTTGCTCACTTTGGTGGAGACAAAAATTAACGTATTTTCTAAGGATATTGTACTGCTTCTATTAGAAACTCTTACGCGAAGCGTGTGAGGCCTTTTTGTGCGGCAAGAAAAGCGTCTCTTTGTCCTGTCCCACTCTCCGTTTACGAACTCGCTTCAGTCCTTTCGTTCGGAGACCACGTGCGTTCGAATGACAAATAGACGTCAAAAAATACGATTACCTATACCATTGTAAATAACGCAACTCTCATGAATATTCTACACTTTAACAAACTAACTGGTTTGTTTCCAGTTAAACATTAAATAATAATCTAGGAGTCCCGATTTTCAAGAAATGGCTTATTTTATTAAACCCTAGCTTTTGCTTTTGCACTTTATGACGAAGAACGGTTAAACAAGTTTTATTTCACTGACTGCCGATTAGAAACTTTGGAATAGCAGTTTTATATTATCTATTTATGATTTACAACACCAACTTATTAACTTATTCATTCTCTCTACTTTTCGGTCCAAATTACAAGATAACCTCTTTTCTACGGACCGCGGCTAATAATGCAACTATAATGACATAACAAATAACGGAGGTGTGTATGAACAAATAATCATTTTTTTAAGCTGAAGGCTAAGTCATTTGCAGTCTTTCTGTAAATCATTTCTTCGTTTCTGTTCGCTTAGATCTTAGTGTTCAAAATTCGGAATGAGCAAACGCCCATTCACAGATCTAAGTTAAAAATAATGTGTTCACTAGCTTCGCAAGAAACGGTCGAATAATCGACCGACAAGGAACTTGTCAAAAACAAAAACTGACAACACGACGTAATATTATAGTAACAATCTTATTTGGTGCTTCAATATTGCCCAAGATGCAGGATATATTAAACTGACCAATAACTAAACTAAAGTAGTCAAATTGCAGGCATACTGGTTATAAAAATGAAAGCGGTGTTGCGAAAACATTCGGCAGATCAGATAACAAGCCAGAAAACAATGTAGACGAGCAAAGCATTGAATGCGGATTTCTTTTCTCATGTACGTCCATGGCTTGGGTATTTGGAAGGTGAACTTGGCTTTCTATCTGATTCCAATGATATCTGACAACTTTATAGATGCGCCGAATATAGGCCACGGTCATCAAGACATGACCGATAAGCTGAACAATCGCCACGATCATGTCGCTGTGTTTAGGAGGTGTAATATATATCGTGGCAGCAACAACACTGGTTAACCATAAAGAAACCACGGCCATTAAAACACGGTTTGACGTAACAAGGTCTCGATATCGCAAATGGAGAAACAAAGCCAGGAGTCTATCTACAGAATGTTCTAGTGTCTCGTTGCCGTTTTTTGCGACTAACACGGTAACATATGTCCGTTAGAATCCAGCTTCTGGTCCTGTCTGTCCTCTGCAAATGTACCATCAACTGATCTCACTCAATTCCTCCTCTCATAGTGATAAATCACATAGTTATCTATGGTTTTGATAAGTTTATACTAGTTCTACGACAGCCAGCGTAGTGCTACTTTAGAGAAAGCTAAAAGTATGATTGATTGGATGGAAGTTACGCCGAAGACCTCATGTTGCATTTGTGTTGCTGCTTGGACGTTTGGCGCCTTAAGAGAGCTTCGTGCTTTATTATTTTGATGACATGTTACGCCGCCACAGCTGTCAAGGAAAGAGTGCTACCAGGTTAGAGCGCTTAGGTTCTGTGGTCTGGACTCCTTTGCACCATGTTAACAGTTTATTTTGTGTTCCGTTTGCCTCGATTGAAAATGGGGCCGGCCTACCTACCCTAAACAGCTTGGCCAATCAGTAGCCTCAGTTCTCACATAGATCTCTGGCTATTTCCTGACAGTAATTTTGCCCATGGATTTCCATTCTAGGACTGAAAAACTGTCGGTTTTTTCCTCTTAATATGTTCTTGTTATCACACGGAAGCCGGGTGGAGTGCCGAAAGTGTAACTTCTCCGAGCGCGTAAGCGAACCTTTTACGCGAAGCGTGTGAGGCCTTTTTGTGAGGAAAGAAAAGCGTCTCTCTCCAGTTCCACTTTCCATTTACGAACTCGCTCCAGATCTTTTGTCGAAGACCACGTGCATTAGAATGACAAATCTACGCCTATATCATTGTAAATTTTGACTCCTGCAAAGGCTACTGTCATGAATATTCTACACTTTGACAAACTAACTGGTTTGTTTTCAGTTAAACACTGAATAATAATCTGGGAGTCCGAATTTTTAAGACGTGGCTTATTTATTAAAGCCTAGCTTTTGCTTTTGCACTCTAAGACGAGCAATGGTTAAACAAGTGTTATTTCACTGACTGCCGATTAGAAACTTTGGAATAGCAGTTTTCTATTTCAGCTGCTCGCTTGTTTTATATGTATTTTTTCGTGCTGTCAAGCACGGGAAAATGATAATTTACAACACCAACTTATTAACTTATTCATTCTCTCTACGTTTCGGTCCAAATTACAAGACAACCTCTTTTCTACGGACCGCGGCTAATAATGCAACTATAATGACATAACAAATAACGAGAGTGTGTATGAACAAATAATCATTTTTTTAAGCTGAAGGCTAAGTCATTTGCAGTCTTTCTGTAAATCATTTCTTCGTTTCTGTTCGCTTAGATCTTAGTGTTCAAAATTCGGAATGAGCAAACGCCCATTCACAGATCTAAGTTAAAAATAATGTGTTTGCTAGCTTCGCAAGAAACGGTCGAATAATCGACCGACAAGGAACTTGTCGAAGACGAAAACTGACAACACGACATAAAAAAGTAACCATCTTATTTGGTGCTTCAATATTGCCCAAGATGCAGGATATTTTAAACTGACCGATAACTAAACTTAGTAGTCAAATTGCAGGCACACTGGTTATAAAAATGAAAGGGGTGTTGCTTTAAAGGTCTAAACTCCCGTTAATTGCAACAATAAAGCAAATACATGAAAACTAGTGAAGGCAGCCTGTAAGTACCAACGAGTCATGCAATTCCAAAAGAGAGATAAGCCACCCTTGTGCTAAACAAAGAAAGAACCGAACCGGGATATTTTGACATTATGTTTGCAAAAGGAGTCGCGAACGTTTTCTGGCCTAATCCTACGTTTCGCTAACAGAGAGGCAAAATATGCCCTTCGCTGTGTTTTTCACAATGGCACGGATTTCTTGATATCGCCAACTGTAAACCAGTGGGTTTTACAAAGAATTGAGTAAAATCAACAAGTGTGAAACATATCTGACGAGCAAAAAGGAGATTTCTGAACTACTGTTTTTTTAGAATTATAGAGAAAACATTCGGCAGATAACAAGCCAGGAAAACAATGTAGACGAACAAAGCATTGAATGCGGATTTCTTTTCTCTAGCTAGGTCCATGGCTTAGGCATTTGGAAGGTGAACTTGGCTTTCTATCTGATTGCGATGACATTTGACAACTTTATAGATGCGAATATAGGCCACGGTCATCAAGACATGTCCGATAAGCTGAACAATCGCCATGATCATGTCGCTGTGTTTAGGAAGTGTAATATATATCGTGGCAGCAACAGCACTTTTTTTTTTTTAACAATTTTTATTTGCTTTACATGACACAATATTTAACAATACTACATATATAGATTACTTACAGTAATTACATTACGATAATTACAATTACCTACAAACTCACACATACACACACACACACACACACACACACACACACACACACACACACACACACACAAGCGTGCATACAAACTAGAAATAAGACAGTATTGCTTACGTGTTGTTTACCCGAAAGTAACATATCGCGTATATTAATTACTACAGGCATCGCTACAAAGGGAAAACTAACTGCTAGAATGTGCTTACGCGAGACTTAAGCTATTAATATATTTTCTCCATTGAAGAATATGACTAGGCTCTTTGTTGTTCAATTTAGCAATCTGTGATTCTAATTGATAGACGTAGCTTAACTTGGTACAGAACACCCTCAAGGATGGTCGAACAGTATTTCTACGACAGTCATAAATATATTGTTTAGCTTTAATTCCAAAAAGCTTATCCGTTTGAGAGAGTTCTTCTAAGATTATACCCATATTTTTACACCAACAAATAAGCTCCAGCCAGAAACTCTGGGTAAAAGAGCATGAAATAAATAAATGCTCAAGGGACTCGCTCTCTGCATGACAGAATGAACATAAAGGTGAGGCTATTAAACCAATTTTATGAAGAAAGGAATTCGTTGTCAAGTATCTGTTTAGAATTTTATACTGGAATTCCCTTGATTTTGTGTCAAGTACCACTTTAAAAGGTAAATTATATATTTCTTGCCAATCTAGGTATACACTAGAGTAATGTTCAGTGAATTTTGACTGCGCAGTTGGGGTGGTTTCATACTTAGATCGTATTCCACCATAAATGTTTTTAGAAATCAGTTTACAAGCCGCACTTGTTTGTTCTTTAACCAAAGCTTGATGAAATCGTTGAGGACAAAAGCGTTTCCACTTTTGTTTCCACAGGACCTCAAAGAATTCTGCCATTGCACCGGTAACGCATCGAGAATTTGCCTCAAATAAAAAACTTCCATAGGAGTGAAGCCCAACCTATATGGATTTCCCTTGACAATAAAATCATTATGATCACTTATGAGATCTTCAAGCGTGATTATTCCCTTTTCGAAAAGAGCATGGTGAAAAATTGACTTTCCATCAATGCAGATGTGTTTGTTGTTCCAAACAATTATGTTGGCTCTAGTGTTGTTATCCAAAATTTCAATATTTCCGGCCCCGGCTACAGAATACTCGGAGAGAAATTGAAAACATTCCTCGTAAAATTTTGGTAGTTTAATTGAAAGTTTTTTAATATCATATCCACACCCTAAAAGTAATTTCCCTCCTACAGGTTTTAAATAAAGCAAGAGGATTGTTTTCCAACTGTTTGGTTGAGCGTCAGCAAGTTTTTTACAACACATGATTCGCTGTGTTTTAATGATTGATTCCAAGTGTGGCGCTCTTAGTCCACCATTTTCCACATCACTTATAAGAGTTGAGCGTTTAACTTTATCTTTTCCTTTCCAAATAAAATTAAAAATAATTTTATTTGCTTCTTTAATTATGTCTTTATGTACACATACTAAACCAGCTCTATACATAAAGATTGGTATAACAAATGTCTTAACAATTTGAATTCGTCCGATAATTGTTAGATTTCTCCAGTTCCAAAGATGCAACTTTTCACGAATGGATTTCAGAATATCTTCAAAATTCAGCTTTTTCCAAAGGATTTGATTATACGTGAAATGAACTCCTAAAATTTTAACAGCCTTCTTAATGGAAATATTTCTAACGGAGGATACTGCAGGAGCTACTTTTGGATCTTGTTTTCCCAAGAACATTGCCTCCGTCTTTTCATAATTAATTTGAAGACCAGAACATAAAGTAAAACTTTCCACAGTGGCAAACAAAGCATTAAGCGAAGTGTAGTTTTTAAGAAAGACTGTCAAATCATCTGCAAAAATTTCTAATTTTATCTCTTCTTTGTCCACCAAAATTCCTTGAATCTCTTTGTTACAGCGTATGTCAATAGCTAAAATTTCTAAACAAATTATGAATAAATATGGCGATAGTGGATCGCCTTGACGAACACCTTTAAGAACTTGAAGGGGGGTTGTTGTGTAACCGTTATTCATAACGGCACTAGATATGTTATTATAAAATGTTTTTACCCAATGGATCAGAGATGGGCCAAAGTTAAAAGCAGAAAGCGCCTTGAACATAAATCTGCGAGTGACTGAGTCAAATGCCTTCTGGAAATCTATAGCCACTAATAGTCCGTTAATTCCTTTCCTTTGCGTGTACTCTAAAATGTCATCTATAGTTCTCACTGCATCAAGAATGGTTCTACCTTTCACATAGGCATTTTGATTGAAGTGTATTATGTCAGGTAGCACCTTCTGAATTCTTGTGGCAATAGCTTTCGAGCCAATTTTAGCGTCAACATTTATTAACGAAATAGGTCGCCAATTACCCATTTTTCGCTTATCTTTCCCTTTCTTTTCAATTAGTGTAATAACAGCTTGCTTTTGAGTGTTAATTTGACAATTCGCCGACCTCATATGATTAGTTATGACAATCAACCAATAAATTGCCTAAGGAGTTCCAGAACATTTTATAAAATTCAACAGTGAGGCCATCATTTCCGGGTGATTTGTTATTTTCGAATGAATTCAGGCAATCAAAGCATTCCTTCACTGATAACCTTCCTTCGCAAAGACCACTCATATCGGGGGAGAGTTTAGGTATCTCTGGTCTGTGAAGTAATGGGTGATATTCGTCTAGCGATTCTTCATTAGCCGCGTACAAATCGGAGTAAAACGTTTCAATCTCTTTCATAATTTTTTTTGGGTTTGTAGTGACCGTACCATCACTCGCGAACATTTTTCGAATACAGCTCTTTTTGCCTCTATGAGATTCTAACCCCAAAAAATACTTGTTGCTTTTCTCCCCCTTTTCGTACCAAGTAGCTCTGGAGCGGATTACTGCTCCTCTGGCTATATAATCAAAATGCGAATCATATTTCATTTTTAAGTCTTCCATTTTTTCAAGATTAGATTCCGATGGCTCGGCTGCCAGCAACTCCTCGGCTTGTTTTAAGGATGTCTCAACCTCTGTTAGTTTTTGTCTTCTTCTATATGCCTTTTCTTTACTAAATTTCATCGTGAATTGTCTGATTCGATATTTAATTAGATCTCATAATACTCTTTTATCGGTTACCTCTTCGAATTCCTCTAGCCATTCTGGTATTTACTGATTAATCGCTAAAACATAATTCTCATCCTCAATTAGACTTGAATTAAATTTCCAATATGAAGGACCTCGCATCTGTTCATCTAACGTATTGAAAGAAATGGTTATTGCTGAATGATCTGTTTTGATGGCCACTTTGATATTCGCTTCCTCTACCTCATCTTGACAGACATCGCTAATCAACCAAAAATCTAGTCTTCTTTGGATGAGGGGCTTTTTCTGCCTCCAGGTAAAAGCCTTACAATCCGGATTCCGGATTCTCCAGATGTCAACTAAGTCAAAATTAAGACACATGTCATTGAGAAATTTAGTGGATTCTTTCTCTTTTGGCGTACCACCGGAGCAATCAAGATCTGGGTCAGTGAAAACATTGAAGTCCCCTCCGATGATAATGTTCTGATTTTGGTCAGCAACAATGCTGTCTATTTTTTCCTGTAATTTTTCGAAAAAAGAGCACTGTTCTTGTACTTTATTAGGTGCGTAAATATTCCCCATAATGTAATCGTTACCTTGTACTCTGGCATCAAGCAATATGAAACGTCCCTTATCATCAATTAGTGCCGACTTCATCTCAAATTCTAAATTGTCTTTCACAAGTACCAAAACTCCACAACTGCGATTGGAACCGTGTGCGAAAAACATGGGTCCCTTCCACTGACATTTCCATGCATTTTCAACATCTTTCGTGCTATATGTTTCTTGTAAAAAGATAATGTCTGCATTTTGCTTTTGAAGCCAAATAAACAAAGCTTTCCTTTTCTCCAGGGAGCGAATACCTCGGACATTTAAAGAAAGCATTTTAAAATTAATACTAATGAACTTCTCGAATGGTTGATGCTATTAATTTCCTATTGTTTCCCAACATAGCATACATAGAAAGGAATATACGAGGCAAAGAGAATACAATATTCCAACTAAAACACTTAGCAATTTGCATTTTGCGCGATAGTGCTGCACATACAGAAAAAACACCACAAACACACAATGATTTTAAGAGGCCGCTAGAATGATTCCCACATGCGACCATGCGAATTGGACTCTCACTTAGCTAGGGGTAGAGAAATTAAACAGTTTACCCCGGCGATATCCGATCTACTTTTTCTCACTACTCTTTGAACTCCAAAGTCAGAGGATATAAAAAGAAGAAAAAATATTTATAACTAAGCGTAAATTAATATAGCACCTACTCTTTAGCTCATACCTAGACAACAAGTTTGCCATCGATGAAGAGTTTATCTGGCTCAGACTTACTGAACACTGCCTTTATTCCTGCTTTTCTGGCCTCTCGAAAGGCTGGCATGTGCTTCTTTCTTAACTTGATCAGTTCTTTAGGTATGTCATCGTAAATCGTGAAATTAGTGTTTTTCAGTTTGAAGGCTTTCCTCATTATTCTTTCCCGGTCAGCATATCTTAAGAATCTTGCGATAATCATACGAGGGCGGTCACCCTTCTTTCCAATGCGATGCACTCGTTGAAGTTCTATATCATCGGGATTTTGAATACCAAGCTTTGTAGAAAGAAACTCTGCCAAGACTTTTCCTGTATCTTCCTGGCCCTCTCTACCCTCCGGGATGCCTGCAAATTTTAAGTTTTCCCGCCGGCTGTATGCCTCCAGATAAAGAATACTCTTCTGTAACTCCCCTCTTGCTTCCTTCAAATTAGCTTCTGTTTTATAGGCTTTTAGTTTTAACAATTCGACTTTACTGTGAGCAAAATCGACGCTTTCTTTAACTTCATCAACAGAATGTTCTAAGTCCGCATGCTTTTCCTTCGAAGCATTGAATTCACACCTAAGTGACACCAACGAATTTTCAATTTCACTCACCTTCGTCGCGAATTTTTCCATTTTCTCTTCAATACTGTCTAACTTGTTTATCTTCGCTTCTATTGCGTCAAGTTTTTGAATCTTGAAAGAAATTTGATCCATTCTCTCTAATAGCTTTTCTGCCATGTCGAGCTCTTGAAATACTTCGTCACTTTCATCAACTTTGTCTTCCGTCGCGTTGATAGCGTGGTCCTTCAGTCTTTTCTCGTCGGGCGAGTTGCTGGAGCTTCCAGAAGATGACCTATTGTGAAGCTTACGTTTAACGTTTGATACTAGTAGGTTATTTAAAGACATTTAAAGCGTTCACTTGAAATAAACACAAGTCCTCGACCGGAGTTCAAAAAAACGTGACTACATCGCCATACCTCGAGCCCAGTCCCTCAGCAGCACTGGTTAACCATAAAGAAACCACGGCCATTAAAACACGGTTTGACGTAACAAGGTCTCGATATCGCAAATGGAGAAACAAAGCCAGGAGTCTATCTACAGTGATAGCGATGACATTCAGAAACGATGCGAAAGAGAGAAGGAAGACGAAGTACCTGAAAATAGTGAGACGTTGTGGACAGAAGGAGTCCAGCTTTGACTGTCCACCCGCCTTCAACATCGCTGCTGCGACAAGACAACGAAACAGTAAAACCACACTCACGGCAGCGTCAGACAAGGCAAGACTAAAGAATAGCTTCTTCAGATTAGCGGGAATTGAGAAGGCTTTCCAAAGGGCACGAATAGTAAGAAGATTTCCAGGAAATGCTACGAGGGCTATTATAGAACCTAAAATAACCCACATCAACATGAAGTCTTGGTGATGTTGAAAAATATCTTTCATTTCCTGTAGCTCCTGAGTGCAAACATGTGTGGCCATGTTGAAGTAGGTTTTCAGAACAATCCCTGAGTCTTTCCTCTTAGAGTTCCCTAAATAACGCCAGATGTTAGCCACGAATTAACAGAAAGTAAACGTTTTCAAAGTTCAAAACGAAGCGAACAGTTCTCTAACGAGTTGACCACACGCTCGCTTGAAGCCACAGCTTGTAAGCAGCCGTTGCAGAAATTTTACTCTACGAAACAACGCCAGTTATTACCCAAGAATTAAAGTTTTCAATAATGTCAATTTTCAAACTAATAAGGTAGCCGTCACTATTTATTAGTTTTCTAGTTTAGTTATTTTAATAATTGAGTAACAAACTATACATAAGCCTCGGTGCTTTTTAACTATCGTATAGCCTACGTGTAGTCGTACCCACCCCCGAGGAAAAACTGGAGGGAACGTCTACGAAAACCTGACACGAATCGTGTTATGTGACGTCACTCTTTTGCATGAAAATATATAATGGTTTCTCATAGGTTAATCGCATTGATCAATACTTTCGAGAACACTGATTGGCCGAAACGGATCTCGCTCGTTGGTGAAGAAACTTGAAATATGGCGGTCGGAGTGTCGGAAGCCACATAAACTAAAGTGGAGTTTAACGCAGCTAGATATGAGGTTTGCGAGACTTTTGGATTACAGAAATTCCACGAAGAGCAACAAAAGGCGATAGCTTTGTTTTTTGATGGAAAGACTGTCCGTGTTTCATTGCCAACCGGCTATGAAAAAGCTATTAAATTTCAGGCGATGCCAGCTAGTGATCGCATCGCTTCTTCGGAAGAAACCGTGTACTATTTTCATCGTGTCACCTCTGACAGCGCTCATGGAAGATCAGGTCCAACATTTGAATGATCTGGGATTGAAAACGATCGCGCTAGCCAAAGATTCGGAAGATCATATCATCGAACGAGTCATGACTGGTGAATATTAGCACGTGTATGAGTAACGAAACGGTAATGAAGGGACGTGCAGATTGTTCAAATTTACGCTTTCTGATAGCGGTTCCTTCGGCTGGAAAACAAGGCTAACTTTCTCCAAACTTGCTACGTAATTATTTCTAATAAATTTGTCTGCCAACAAATTTAAGCTGATAGTACGCTTATGTAAACGAAGAATTTGCGATAGCGATGTTTACATCAAAGATTGTTTTCTTGCTTTTGACCAAAAATCGCTCGCTGATAGTACGCTTATGTAAACGAAAAATTTGCGAGAGCGATGTTTACATCAAAGATTGTTTTCTTGCTTTTGACCAAAAATCGCTCGTAATACTTTTCATTACGCGGCCTTTGACTTTTGTCTAAGCGTGTAAACACGCACTTCCGCAGAAAATATAATTTATTTACATAACTTGCATGAATTACTGTGACGTCACATAACACGATTGGTTTCAAGTTTTCGTAGACGTTCCCTCCTCCAGTTTTTCCTCGGGGGTGGGTACGACTACACGTAGGCTAACTATCGTACGGTGCCTCTTCTTTCTCTTTTACAAATAGGAAACATAGTTTTGATATTTCCTACAATAACACAAACGCTGGTAGAAGCGAAGGAGATCGGAAACTGCTGAGAAAACGTGAGAAGTTGGGAAGTGCGATTCGCATTAAGCGGATCATTCGAATTGTCACAAACGTGTGCGTGTCATTCTTTTGACTGAACCGGAAAAAAAAACCTCCAGATGTAATGTTAACCGAAAAGAAGAAAATAGTGCGTATGGGCGGTAGATCCTTCTCTCTTTTAGCTTTAGCATCAGGGGTATGATATTAAGTTCTAACGGAACATTGCAAAAGCAAGAATAGTTTTCTCATCTTAAACGGCCAGCGACACAATAAAATCGCCAGGTGTATTCACAAATGCGACAGCGACTTTCGCAAGCGATAGCCTGCAGTGCATGCAGACGTTTTCGGTGGGCGCGAGTTATTAAATGGGGCGGTGCTATGTTGAATTTCATTAAAACGCAAGCAGCTAGGGCGGGGTGGAGGCCGTAAGGAGAGAAAACACCTGCCCGATAACTCTGTGGAAACGAGAAACACCCCCTAATAAGTTGCACTTGATCGCCCTCCCGGAAATAAATTGCCAGCCAATCAAAACTGAAGAATTATTCCGCCGAAAAAACAAAGACACGTAGACCAGCCTGCGAGTCAAATGAAGTACCAAGAGTAATGTCGGATGTTAGTGAGAGTTGTCTTGTGTGCAAAATCTCATTCAAGAAAGTAAAGTTGGGAAATCTCGGTAAGCAAGGTCATTCATCATTGGAGATGTAGAATCTTTTCCAGCCTTCATAACATAAGGAATACTTCGGGATTGTCTTAGCAGAAATTTGTGGTGAAGTAGGGTTTTCGTCGGTTGCAAGATGCCGCGGAATACATATTCTGTCCGTGTCTGCAATCCCTGTGGTAGGAAAATTCGTAACTTGTGCCAGTTGAATAAATTTATTAAGAGCGCGATTTCATTATTATACCTAACATTGAACATTACACATTCATTTGTAAACTGCAGATATGAGTTGAGTTGACATCGATTACTGCTGCCTTGCATTTATGTGATCAGATCACCCAGATGCTATATTGGCTTTTGTGAAACCAATTTTCAACGCAACCGAAATTATTAGTTCAACTCCTATATAGAAATTACGTCAATGCTCATCTATGGTACTGAAAACATTACAAACTTTGGCCAGTATCAAGGTTAAATTTTTGTTTATTTCCAGCGCATGTAAAAACTAGCACAAAAATAAATCAAACGAGAAGTCAATAGCCTCACAGGTCTTCCCTTTTCTCGTTGACAAAACCAAACAATGTGATATTGAGTTTGAGCTGGAGCCGAATTAAAACAGAAACCCATGAACTTGTCACTTATCTATTGAATGAAATTTGAAATGGCCTCTCATTAGAAACTGAAATTGGCACAAGTGCAAATAAACAATATTCGAACATATGATTTTATATTGAATACAAAACAAAAGAAAAGGGAACAAAAGATAGTTGCTCATTAATTGGCGACACGTATATATTCCAACATCTTTTTCACCGCCTTGGTTAAAGAAGGACACAAGAGATTGAGCCGATCCGTTTACTTTTCGTTATCTTTTCTACGTCGTTCTAGTTTCCGGCAAATAATAATAATGGTTTCGGTACCTACTTCATTTGGCAAACATTCAGTTTAATTTTGAAGGCGAGGAAATTGAAAGCAATATTAAGGCCTATTATGTCTTGCTGTCTGGCTTATGACTATATTTGAAATAATAAGCAAGCTCTGAACATCAGTTGTCGCACATAATTTTTTTTTTCGGCACATTCCCGTACGTGTCATATCAGTGGTTAGTGGTTTAATTAGTATGTGCCATTTCTTGGAGGGTAGTGGGAGCTGAAGCCTGTCAGGCCGTCGATTGGTTAATGACTTCCCCATTTGTAAATGTCTATTCTACACTCCGTATAGACAGCTTATCGAACGTGATGAATAGATAAATGGCGACTTGAACCAGTGACTCACGATCGCAAAGTTTGGTTTCAATTCCACCATGACGATGGAAGTCTGGCCTGAACCTTATCCGAAGTGGACGGTAGCCTTTCAAACTTGGGGCTGGATGTGGTTCGCTCACATCTACGGCTTTGGAAGCCTGTTTGCTCTGATAACGTCGTACGCATTCATTTCTCATTTTCGGTTTCGCAAGATAGTCTTTGCGAAACAGAAGGCTCATTTCCTCGTTATCAATCTTGGTTTGATGGTTGCGGGATTTGGGCGATCGCTTGGGCTCTTCTGGGATCCATATTTCTCAAGCGACTCTTCGTCGGCGGTTAGAAACATTTTTCTTCTGATTTCATGGGGAATCGCCACAGCCTGTATTACTTCGGCGTTCAGTATTATGCTTTTGATCATTTTGGAAACTACCAAGACCAGCCTGGGGCCACCTAAAATGCAAAATCTGCCTTTCTTAGTGTCGATCACTCTCCTCAACATTATTTACATGGTGATTTCAGATCTTGTGGTGTGGTTTTATCCAGAAGCAAAAGTCATGATCTTCGTTTGTCATGTTGCTTTTACATTCTGGGGATTGGCTCTTTCTGTGGGCTATTTTGTCGCAAGTTTAAGAATGTGGCGTAACCTTAAGGCTACGCTGCAAGCCGGTGCAGGAAATGATCGCTGCATCCTCCGTGATGCTAAAAAACTGAAGCGTTTGTTTCGATTCATGAGCGCGGCCTCGGTTTTCGGCGTGTTTACTTTTTCCGTGTCCTTATACATGAGCGTTGGAGAATTTGGCGTTTTCGCGAAAGGAGACTACGCTAAGCATTGGCCGTGGTTCGCAATACAAACGACTATGAGAACACTGGAACTTTTGTTGACTGCTTTGGTGTTCCGTATTGCCGTTTACAATGCAAACGATTGCAATCAGAAGGTTTCCTCGAAAGAGAGGCATGAGATCACTCAAACGACAGCTGAATCACAAACACCAGTGTAAAGTGACAATCTACTCACTGTGATTCTTTCAAGATTGGTTGATTATTTGACAAGAAATGAAAGATCGTTATTCGTACACATTTATTGATCTGACAAGAACGTAGTGATAAATGAATACCATCAGCTGCTCAGAGATGTTTTGTTTCCACGTATTAACACTGCACGTACGATTCCCCCACAAAAGTAAAATACAGGAAACAGAGGCTATCAAAGCCATCAAACTTTTGATCTTTCTTGGTTTTGCTAAAAGGATTAAAACCTAATGTAGACCGAAGAAACGATCGTAGCGTCTCGATCCTTACGCAGTTCGTCAGATATTAACTTGGGTGCTACTGGTTGTGAGTTAAGGAAGAAGTAATTCCACAGTGAGTTGATTCATGCCAGGCGACTGGCCAAACTCACGGAAACATGTAGGCGCCTCATGTAGGTCATACCATGCTTAGTAACGGACAAGTGGGTTGCCTGTGGCACACGAATGACCAGTGGATTGATGGATTGAACTGACTGAACTCATCTCCCAACAACGCCACGCACCATTCCATATAAAACGTATTTTAATACTTGCGACTAAAGACAAAAACAGAGGCTGATATGGATGTGAATGTCGATATCGTAAAGCGAAATGTTCGATGTGATATATCATGAGTGAAGCGAACCACTGGGCTGCGCTCTGGCGCTGCACGAGGACAATATACTACATATACCCTTGTTCACGGTCAATAACTTCATTTGTTTTCAGTGAGATATTTTGAAGTATAACCCAACTTTTTCCACAACAGAAGTTTACGGTTTCACAAGGCTTGGGTGAGGCAACGGGCCTAAACGTCTATAAATGTTACCCAAGTTAACAGGATTCATGTTTATTTTTCTTCTCAGACCTTGTTGAAATCTGTCTCGATATGAATGAGTTCTGAGAGACTGAGGATGTTTTTTTTGCTTTACTTTGATTTTCGTCCCGCGTTTTACTGTCACTCGATAGCGTCCTTTAAGTCATATAATAAATCCTTTATTGACCAAGCTTGTTCGGTCAAGATGGCGGGATATTAGCCTCGTTCTTTTTTTGCGTGTTTATGGACCTCGACTTCGTCTCGGTCCATAAACACGCAAAAAAAGAACTTGGCCGATATCCCGCCATCTTGACCTCACGCTTGGCCAATAACCCATATTTCTAGACTTGCCACAAGTCGACCTCTCGAGTCTCACAGCAAAAAAAGTCGAGAGGAACGAGCCTTTTAGGCCGCGAAGCGGTTGAGCGAGCGACGAAGCCATATTAAACAGGACGAAGGACTTTTTCGAAAGTTTATCAACTTTCAAACAATGTATTAATCAGAGTCCGATGAACAGCGGCCGATGAATCGCGTCTGATGAACCAGCCATTTAAGACATAAAGAAGAGTTTGAAAACCAACACTTACACCCGTTCTTAAGACATTTGTGGACTGATTTGTTAAGGATTCAATTAATGAAAACAACTTATGTCCCTAAAAGAGTGTTCTATGAAAAATAGATCATCACAACAAGCCTCAGACACGGAACTTTGAAAATAATGACATTTATTTTCCAAAAACTCAGGTTCGATACATAAATATATTTCTCAATTTAATTACAGACTGACGCATACTACCTTATGATGCAACTTTGAGTATCACCTTTCCATAATTGTTTTAGGTGCAGTTTTGGCCTACTCAGCCATGCAAGTCTAGGCCGATTCAAACGTTTTGCATTCTACCATATATTACTCAACTAATTCAGTCCTAACGTATTTTTCCCAGGAGCTGTTTGCCACTGCTGCCGAACACTTTGTGCGAAACGCCGAGATAACCAAGCACACGTTATTATGAGCGATAGTCCGCTTGGATGGGGTTTAACTATTCGCCGGCATACAAAGATTGGTCTAGTGTCGAGTCTTCTTGATTTAAAACTTCCAACTAAAATAGCCACTTTAGCATTTATTTTTTTCATAAAATGCAGCTAACCAATGAACACTAACATCACAATGTCTTGACACAAAAGTTCATGACACGAGAATACAGTACGACAGTCAGATTTAGAAGAGCGTTCCCTATCTTTTGAGGGTCTTCTACGTTTAAATTTTCATTTCGTGAGGTTTGTTTTCTATTATTTATTCAATTTTCGTTGTTTTTATAGACATTTTGAAAAGTCTGCAAAACGCCGAGAAATACGTTAAACCCAGGCCAAAACCAAAAGTTGCCAACAGTTAAAACAATGTGAATGCGCAGGAATGCTTTCGGTCAAACAAATGCGAGGTCAAACTTCGGACTTTAATAGCCTGACGAAAAGTTGAGCAAAATTTTGACTCTTACAATAGCACTAGAGTTGACGAAAATTCAAACTCTTTTAGAGTCCATCAGAGCTTAACTCCCACGAACTCAAGGAAAATTTTTTTGTAGGAATCTAACCTATCTGAAAGTGTTCAGGGGTTAATAGCTGCGAGTAGTCTCTAATTTCGGCGATAGATGGGGCGGGCGAAAGACACGCGCGCGCGAAGTTGCGAGGAGACGCGACGCAAAGGGGGCGCCAAAAATTAATTTTGGCGCTCCCCTCGCGTCGCGTCTCCTCGAAACTTCGCGCGCGCGTGTGTCTTTCGCCCGCCCCACAATCCATCGCCGAAGTTAGAGACTACTCGCAGTCTAAGGGGTCAACAAAAAACCACAAGTTTGATAAAACGAGAAGTAGAGTTTGAACTTTAGTCAACTAGGAGACGGCCATTAGGGACCGACCTGGGCTTAACGTATTTGCGCATTGCAACTAGTGTCTTAACACAGCCAACACACTAAACTGTATTATTTACTTAAACCAATCGAGGTCATCATCGTCGTCGTCATCGAACAATGGCGGAGGCACAGCCCGGGGTGGTGGAGAATCCTGCATTAGAAAAAAAAATCAATTATAACTTATGTGCCTTTGCCCTCTGTGCCTTGCTACTGTGCCTCTGTGCGTGGCTACGTTAAACGCGAGCCTTACTTATCGTTTCACGCATTAATATTTGCAAATCACAGCTTTAAGGAATCTAAATTCAACCTAAAGTTGGGCGGACTGTGAAAAGGCTGTGACAAAAGGATGGGGACGGTTCGTTTCTGGCCAACTGCTTGTGAAAAGAAATACGTGACAGTGAGATTAAGAGCGCTTATTTATTCCCAACAGTGTTTTAAAAGGTTTTGGTGACTGACCCCTCCTCCCATAATTTTTTGACCTACTTCCTCAGATATTGCGATCTTATTAGGATCCAATTCGATGGGACAATTCGTTGCATGTAACGTGCTTTTGAAACGTCCAGTCCAAAAGCCCCTGAGTACACAACTGTAAAACGGCTATAACCACCAAACCTAAACCTAAAACAACTACATCGACAAATCCATAACAGGCAAATGACTTAAGTTAAGTTCGGGGCATGTCGTAGACACCTCAGATTCTAAACGGCCGTACGGTTTAAACAAGGTGTCAAGGAATGTAAATCGAGTAACAAATGGCGCACTTTCTCACGAAATCTGAAAATGGATATTTCAAAAGTACAAACGGCCTATTAAATACTATTAAATGCTATCCTAACGCACGATACTCAAACGTTTGATGCAAAAAAGCTGTCATGGTTTACAACTCGCCCAATCGCTACACTCCTCACCGGTTGACCGTAGCAGCGTCTGCAGCTACTCTTTAAGAGACTCTAATGGCAAACTCATGGCTTGCTATTCTACGGCCACACACAAATTACATGAAAATAGCTTCAGCTGCTATAGAGCAGTTATCTTGAAAAGCTTACCACTTGAGAACCTCTGAGGCAGGCTGACTCTCTTAGAACGTTTGTTTAGGGCGTTTCTTTTGTGATACTTAAAATAGCTATACACGGCACTCATGAAAAACAGGGTTTTTTTTATTGTATTGCAGCAATGTTCTTAGACTTGTAGTTTTGATAGCATTTGAATATTTAAAGTAATGTAGATTTCCCTTCAAATATTGTAAAGTATTTTTAATATGTAGGTTAAGAATTTAAGCTATTGTGCATCCTGATGAGTTTACCGTGTTTAAATAAAGTTAAATCAAATCAATCAATCTACCGGTTTCTCTTCGTCTTTCACTTTCTTCAAAGATCCAAAGGTGGCTTCCACATCATCGTGATCATCATCTCCAAACAACCTAACAAACAGCAAACAGGACAGTGAATGCGTGAACATCATCAGCGTTTCTTGCTCAACGTTCGAAAAGAAGTGTTGATTGTTTAGAAAAGCATCATACACTCCTCTCTGGTCCTTTGCTCAATGGCGGGGCGCAAGGATAGATGGGGTACAGGCCTCAAGCTCGTACCCAAGCTCTCGGCTGTTTTTCGCGCGTATATTTTCGCTTGATTTTAGAAAAGAAAAGGAGGAGGCAGGAAGCCCCCACTCTCTCATCTGAGATTTTCCACGCTCCCTCACGCTCTTTTTTCTCAATTAAATAGGTATAAAACTATCACTATCCTCAGAATTTGAGGGCCAAAAGAGCGAAAAGTTATGTATCTACTCACGATTTTAGTTTATCTTCGCTTATTTCTGCGCTCTTGGAGGTTTCTTTCTGGAAATCTGTATAGGAGAGAACGCATAATCGACGGTTAGTGTGACATGTACAGAGAGGACTGATTCAAACTGGATAGAAAATCCAGCAGGGAGTGTGTACAGGTAGCTTGGTATCCATTAACCAGCAGTTTTCAAATGGGACAATGACTATTTACTGTCAGGTGCGACTTGCTCACGTTTCACAAAAGCGACGAGAAAAGAATTAACGAATTTTTATTCTGCAAAGCACGATTGTTGAGTCGCTCGTCTCACAAGACGTGCATTTGAACGACACCAAAAATGGCCCTATCCACAACCACCAAATACGACTGAATTCACTAGCGATAAACAACCTGTCAAGAGAATCTCACAACATGTTCACAGATGTTTAAAGGAACATTTTACAGCATTGATAACCCTCCTTACCTTGTGTTTCTTGTTCTTCCGAAACCTCTTCCTCCTTTTCCTCAGGTACAACAGCGCTATGCTGTTCTTCTTCCAACCCTTCACACGGCGGACTTTCTTTGCTCTCGTCTGGTACAGATTGTGCTATAAATTCTGAGCTAGTTCTGTCTAAATCAGTTCTAGAATCCTCGTCTGCTGCCTCAGCGGAAAGTTCCTCTAAAGAAGGTACATCAATCTGATTCCCTTGCAGAGGGTCAGCTTCCGAGCTATTGTCTATATCAGCAACGTTTTCATTGTATTCAAGACCGTTACTGTTTTCCAAAATATCCTTTGATTCTTGTAAAGTTTCTTCAGGCTCAACTGATTCGTTTCCATAACTGACCTCCTCGTTGACTTCTAACGGCTCTGTTTCTACGTTCGATGTTTTCTCGTCTTCAACTTGTGAATCGTCCCACTGAGCATCATCGCCTATTTTCTCTTGTATGCCGGCATTATTAATCGCTTTATCGCCTTCTTCATCGTCTTCATCTACCTCATCAACACCTTGCCTAACATCCTTGCTTTCCCCTTTCTCCTGTTCTTTTTCGTCTTGTTCTTGACTCTCTTCTCCCTCACTCCCCTCCGTCTTTGTGCCCACTCCTTTCTCGTCCCCTTCGTGTTCCTCTTGCTCATCGTCTTCCTCCTCCTCCTCCTCCTCCTCTTCTTCGCTTTCTTCCTTCTCTACTGTCTTTCCACTCAGCAGTTTCATGGTCACCTCCTGTATTGTGGACATAATCACACATAGAGCGGTTTTCAATCGAGTGTCGAAAGTAATTCTCGTTTTGCTTTGGTTTTGCATTGTTTCGCTGTGATTGCCCAGGAAAACTCGCGCCACTTTCTCAACCAATGAGAAGCAAAACCAAAACCAAAACCAATCGTGGATTGCACGCACGGTATTTTCCCGCGCTTTGCGCCGGCTACATGTAATTTCTTCGTATTCTGATTGCACTGCTTACTTCTGTTGTGATTGGTCAGAGTTATTGCTTAGGTTTTGGTTTTACGACACTCAATTGAAACCTCACCCTCCGTTAACACAGCATTCCCCGCCGTAAAAAGGCTGATACCCAGGTTCGATATCACGTCCACAGCCGCTTTTGTCAAGCTGTGAAAACGCAGTTTTGTTTAAAACAAACAAGAGAAGGAAACATCCTTCTGCATATCAAACAACTAACAAGGTACAGAATTGTAGGAATATCGCTTATTCAATTTAGAGAATCCGACGCGAGCCCCGTATCACTCTACCCTGGGTGCCAGAGGTTTTATTTTCTTTCGCGAGGAGCGGTTAACCCGCTACAGCGAACGGCTAACGGAGACGCTAATTTTTTTTTCCTCGCCACGACGGCTTTGCGGTCGTGGCTTGGCCTTCAAAAAGATCACGCCAAGAAAACCAAACCCCTCTGGTACGCAGGGTAGTATCACTCCAGTTCCTGCTACGCAGGCCAGGTCGAGGTGGAAGGAGTAGTGACGATCTTGAAAGCTTTCTGGTCCCCATTATGGGCTGCTTGTAATCGTTGTGGCACTTTACACATTTCTTATTCCCATTAATGTGACTAACTCACCAATCAGTTGCAAATCTGAATAAAGATGCGTTGTTAGGCAACAAGAAAAACAAAAAAGCTAGCAGCGCACCTTGATAGTTTTGAGTACAACTGCCATGATATCGGAGCCAGTGTAACTTTCGTCCGTCTCAAATTCGTTCCTCAGCATGTAAAACACTGTGTTCATGATACGCTTCACCTGTGGGATTCACAAGGCCATCATGCTGTAAGTAGTTCCATTTTAGCCTTTGTTCTTTACTCGGTAAATTAGCTAAGCGCCTAACCAGACCTAATGTGCTCTAAAGATAAATCAAGTAATCCATTCGTTGTTGAAAGGGGCAAGATGAGATAGGGCTAAGAAATATATGTTTTCAACTGAAAGAAATTGACAAACAACATGAAGCACGAAAAAGAACGTAGTAAACAGGGAAGGAATTACCAAACACCCCATTTCAAATGTCACCGTGCAGGCCCATAATTAACATAGGATGCTGAGCAGTACAGCAATGAATCAGTTTAACCTGCAGAGTCAGGTCCATAATTATGTAAAGCAGAAACAATAGCAACACAAAAATCTTAGACAGACTACGTCCCTGTTGAGGTTGACATGGCTGGAAAAAAGTGATCCTCTATTGCGTTACATGTCAATAGGTGGTTTGCAGCCAATCTCTGGAGACACAGATAACAACGGTGGAATGAACAATTGCTGGTGGACGAACAAAAGGAGCGAATGAGAGATCTTTTGTTAACGTCCACCAGCATGGCGGCGATGACGTAACGTGAAAACCACCTATACACACATTCAGGTCGCCAACAATGACAAAGATCCTAGGTAACATGACAATTTATCAATTAAAAACAGTATTTAAAGCAAAAGTGAACTTACTTCATCAGTCACGTTAACAGAAGGCTCCTGTTTATTGCCGCCACCCTGCTCTTTGCCCTCCTGCAAACCTTTAGCATAAGCCTCTGATACTGCAGATTCACGCTCCTGATAGAAAACACGCCGAAGGAAAAAAAAGTATTGACGCTAATTTAAATTCAAACCATTAAACAGCTCAACTCACGACGTAAAGCTTGAGCCTGAAAAACTAATGACTTGAAATCGTTACCCGGTAAATCATGACTTAACTCTGTAACGCTAAATCATTGTAAATCCGTACCCAATCCAATCGTGAGAATATTGAACAAACTCGGGGGTGAAAGAAAATATGGTGCGAATTCCTTGGAGACCGAACAATGACTTTGCGTTATTTGGGAACGTTTTGGCGAGAAAACCATACGCGGCCCGCCATGCCAGTGCTGTGACATCGCAGGTTAGATTCACACACGCTGGTCTCAGATAATCTCCTTCAAGATTACGTTTTTAGAATACACGTTCTTTAAAAAACTATATTCCGCGTTAAAATAAGCTCAAAAACAACCCGCCCATAGCTTGTGGACCTCTGCACGTACAAAGAGGTTGTAGATTGTATTCCGCATTACTTATTGTATTTTGAATTGAGTCTCAAGAAGCAGTCTTCGTTACAACCCGTTGCATTTTAGTTCCACTTTGGATAAATTGCGTTCACAACTGCGAGGATCATTCTTCATTTGATTTCATTTCCGCAGTTCATATATGATTCATTTCATATATCATTCACACTTTGGAATGTGTTAAGGTTCAAAGCGATTGATCGTTTTATTTCCTTGTGGCTCTTGTTGTTACTCTCTACTGGTTACCTTTCCCGGAAAATCGGATTAGAAACAGAGAGCAAATAATGTGAGAAAAATAAAATTCCTGATTTACCTCCTCAGCCGATGCCAACTGCTCTTCGTACTGTTCTTTCATCTTCACTGTTTTGGAGCGAACCTCTTGATACTGTTGATACCAATGCAACGATACATACATAGAATGAAAAAAGGGGATTAGTTTCTAAAGAAACTGTGGTGCTGCGTCGGTGGGGGAGTGAAACACGAAAATTTGGTTTATCAACGGAGTTGATAATGTAAATTGACCACCGTACAGGGATTCGATTAGCTGACGTTTCGAGCGTTTTTCTGTATATAAACCATACACAACCCACAATTCCTCGATTCGCTCCGACGAAGGGCTAACGCTCGAAACGTCAGCTAATCGAATCCCTGTACGGTGGTCAATTTACATTATCAACTCCGTTGATAAACCAAATTTTCGTGATACATACATAGCATTAGTTATGCTGACAACCGCCGAGATCACTTTCACCAAGTATAGAAAGCTTACGATAAAAAGTGTCAGTTATGGGCTTCCGAAATAATACAGTGGACGACGGATTCTCGCCACAAGGATACCAACAACCAATTAAGACAGTACCACAAACATTTATTTATCACTTCCATCGCTGACTGGCGATCCACGTCGGTGAACAATACCCCGTCCACGGAGAGATTGTTTCTACTTTCTCCTCAACCCAAATGAGGGATACTTGAACAAGTTCCTTGATTATCAGCTATTCTTACCTTAGCCTGTAACGCATCTAGTTCTTCTTTAGTTGATCTTAGTTCTTCCATCTCCGAGTCCTTGTCGCCTTGCGAAGCTTGAAGTCGCGAGTACTGTTGAACAACAAGAAGCGAGAGCGTGTTAAGCCAGATTCAATTCTGGCAAGCAAAGCATTCGAGCTGAGGCAAAATTTTACCCACAGATTTCTCAAGTATGATTTTCCGCACAGTGCCGGAAGAATGCGGCTGTACGCACTCAATTCACATTCACCAGAGCATGTGCTGAAATATATCAACAATTACTTGGAAAGCCTTCGTTTTCAACGATAAAAAGCAAAATTGGCTTTTCTTATTTGCAGTTTCCTCCAACAAAATCGCCTCAAGCGATCCAAACTGAGAGCTGGTTCGAAAGTGCGAGAAAACGCCACCAGGAAATATCATACACGCATGCGTATTTGGAGAAGTTGATCAATATGGCGGACACGACACGCTTCAATTGATAAAAAAAATGACCGTTATTTACCCTCGGCAGTATTTATAGCACACAAAGGCTTGTGGGGCCGAGCAAATACACGAAACAAATAATTCAAATAAACATAACCCGTGAAACAAACGCAATTGCAGGCGCGAGCCAAGCGCGAAATCTCTAATCCTAAAAGTAACCAGAACATGAAGAGCCAAAACCCTAACCCTAACCCTAACCCTAATGCCAACCGTAAACGTAGACCTAACTTTTCGTGACTTTGTGCTTTTTGCGTATCATGTGTGGTGGACCGTTCTTAGCTTTTTTTCCCCTTTTGTTGTGGAAGTATAAGCGAAAGTGAATGTATGAAAATCATATATTTGAACTGCGGATTAAGGAATGAATACGAGAATGATCATCGCAGTTATGAATACTATTTAAGCAGTAGTGAAAATAAAGCCTACAAAAATTCAGGTTTGTACGAGAGTCGAACCCACAACCTCAGCGATACCGGTGCGGCGCTCTACCAACTGAGCTAACAAGCCAATTGGGAGCTGGTAATTTTCGATTGGCTTTTTAGCTCAGTTGGTAGAGCACTGCACCGGTATCGCAAAGGTCGTGGGTTCGACTCCCGTGTATGCCTGCATTTTTTTGAGGCTTTATTTTCACTACTGCTTAAGTAGTGCCGGGAAGTATTAGTATTCGCTTGTACTTGATTTAGCGTGTTCACGTTTGTGCTGCTGGTGCGAACCAGCCTGCGGGACTCGATTATATTGTCAAACCCGGCGTTCCATTTTTTTTTCTTGGTTCCGTTTAATTTTTGGTTACCATGCATGCAAATCTAAAATGCAAACCTTTTCTTCTATTCCCTCAAGGTCTTCCAATTTCTCTTGGAGATCTTTAATCTTTTCATCTTTTGCATCTTCACTTGCCTTCACTGTGGAATACTATTGACGAAATTACCAGGAGCAAACGAAGATTAGAAGAATCTAAGCGCGCAATGCAATCAGAAGTTATAAAAGCCATTGTTTTACGTTTATGTTTAATGCGTAATGTTAAGCCCCGGCTACACGTTCAAACATTGTTATAAAACATTTGTTGGATGAACAATATTAGAACGTGTAGCATGCATGTTTGATGACGTTTGTTCAACATTTTTTGTTGGAAGAATGTTTTGATTTCAATCAAACATTTTCTCCAACATAGAACAAATGTTGAAGCGTGTAGCCGCCCTTTCAAAGACCAATCAGAGACCAATCTGAGTTAGAGACCAATCTGAGTTAAAGGCCAATCAGAGTTAAAGGCCCAGTCTCCAATCCGAAAGCGTAATGGCAGAGGAGGAAATTGTTGAAGTCAGACCGCCGAATCGACGTGTTTCCAACAATGTTATATGCGTATCCAACATTGTTAGAAGCGTTCTCACAACAATGTTGGGAAGTGTTCTTCTAACAATGTTTGAACGTGTAGCCGGGGCTTTAGAGTAGTGTGTGCGATCAACCGCGTCACGTAACATGAAAGAAATACAATCATCTTTACTGCGCGTTTATAACACTGCAGCACCTCAAACAGTAGCATTTCTTGTGATGGCAATAGTTTAGTTACTACCTTAAATGTCGAATATACTGTTAAGGTGTGTGCGACCACTAGAAGTCAAGCAGTTTCCGATTTTGAAAGAAGAAACAAAGCGCCAGAATTTGGCTCCAAAAGAACTTTTGCGCTTGATAACAAAAGTTGCAACCCTAACCTTTCCTTGAAGCTCCACTAGTTTTTTGTTTACTTCCTCTTTTTCGTCTGTAACCTCCTGGAATCTTCTCTTCCATTTCTCCTCCGTTTGTGTAACCATTTTCTCTGCTTTTTCTGTCCATCTCTCCTCGAGTTCTGCTTCAGCTTGAGCGACCTACAAATATGAACAAACCTGTTACAACATCCGCCAATTTCTGCCCTGCTAGATGCCAAGTGAGATCGCAAGATTTGTAACAGGGGTCCAAACTTGCTTCCGACCATTACTCTGTTCTTTCTTATTGGATCCCAATTATGTTTTGGCAAGTTGCGAACTGACTTAGCCTCCCACGCAGTCGTTTTTAGGGGACTCGTATTTCACCTCCTCCCCACTAACGCCTGCTTACCCGAAGCCAACATTCCTTTCCCATTGTTTGACTCGCGGGCATCCTAGCCAGTCACGATCGAGTAACTGTCCAGCGATGACAAGTAAAATTAATCCTTATGCGTGCTTCTTTCTCTCGCGAATTGTAAATGTATCAAAGCGCTGGAGCCGATTTGTTTTTTAGTAATACAATGTGTTACAAGAGACTAAAGCAAATAAGAATTTAGACGCGACCAAGTTAGAAATCTGAAGCATTTATCAGTCGATCAAACAGAGTAAACCGACCTGAAATTATCACACATGGTACAACAACAAAGCTCGATCTCTCATGGTCTTGCATTAAATCAGATGAAATTCCCCCACGCAGTGATCCCAAAACGTCCTGGGGGAACGGTCAGAAGTTATCAAACACCGATGGCATAGACTGCGCCAACTAGTAGCTTTTTCTTCAGTTCACGAGATGCGCACTGCAAAATTACGCAGCTTATTACCCAGCAGCTCGCTCGATCCACTGCGCGCTATGGTCTACCGATGGCAAAGTTTCCTTCCTCCAAATCACTCAGACTAACCCGAAGATACGCTAATACTTCTTAAATAACTGACTTGGCCCTTCATCAAATTCACGAGAAGTGACACAACAGCTACAACATGACAACGGCGAGGAAATCGAAGATTGAAGGCGAAGCTTGCATGATACTGAAATAAGCGTCTTTCCGTAACTAGTCGGAATATTGACGGAAATATTATCGCTATTTCCTCTCACAAATTCTTAAATTGAAGCCAGTTGATATCCATTTAAACAGGAAATTTTGAACGTAGAGCACACGGTGATCAAAGCTTGCTCAAGCTTTGTCTCCGCTATGTTGAACTATCCCGCGAAAAGCGTCCTGAGGTCAAGGTCAACCTTCCAGAATTTGGTAGGTAAAATGTGATTGGCTAAGCGGCGGGAAAGGAATTTTGGCTTCGGGTAAGCAGGCGTTAGTGGGAAGGAGGTGAAATACGAGTCCCCTAAAAACGACTGCGTGGGAGGCTAGAACTGACTCGAATCGACTCATTTGCTGTTTTTCATCCCTCAGTTACCGTTTACCGCATACTGCACACGAAATTAAATAGTATTTCCAACCTCCCGCAATGCATCACGTCCATAATCTATAGCGTTTGAAATGCGTTTGAAATGTCGTAAGGCATCCACAAAGACATCGTCATTTTTATCATTCACAAAGAACACACCAGCTTGCAACTGGCCAAGGTCCTATAAGACCGTCACCCACAGTCATTTTTAGGGGAATTATTTCAACCTCGTGCAGGCGCGGAGAAGGGACCTATGACTTTGTTAAAGACACTGCATGGGAGGATTGGTTGCTAAGCGGCTCATAACTCGGTGATAGAACATTTTGTGCGCGATCACCGCAACAGTCGGGGGATCGGAAAGACTCAAGCTATACATCTTATTTTGAGCTTCTATTGCAAATGCTTTGGATAGACCACGACGTCAAAGTTCACTTTCGTTCGTTGTTTCACCTCAGGTTCTTGTACTAAAGTATGATTTATTCTAATCGCTTACAGATTATCACGAATTAAACCAATAAATGTCGGTATCTGACCTGTTGTGCGGTCACCGTTCCACTGCTTTGCTTCTCTTTCTTGTGTTTTTCTTTCAAAAACTTTATTTCCTCCTGCCAAAATAAGAGACAAACGTTTCAACAAAAAGAGAACAAAAAGTTAACGTTAGTTTAAAAGTGCCAAGACAACTTGTTTCCTTTTAATTTTACTGAAAAAGTTTCCAAAAGCAATTGCTGTCAACCTCTTATATTCACAACAACAGTTGCGATGTGTTTTCACTCCAGACTAAAACAACAAGTGCAATTCACCGCAACGTGTTTTACCTCTTGCTGAGACCGCAACTCTTCTAGTTCTTCTTCAAACTTTTTCTTGTCAGCAGCGTGTTTCTTCTTCCGATCTCCCAGACCCTACACAAGAGCAATTGAAACTGTGATATTTTATACTGCATTTTAGACAATTCCACACCATTATGACCCAGCCCAAGAAAAGCAGTCGAAACGGATCGGATCCGTTTGGACAGCTTGATGCTTGTGTGAACTTGGTAGATTCCAACTTCAAAGCATAAATCCAGTTGGATATTTCCGATGCAGGGTGAAACGTAACTCAGAGAGCACAACATAACAATATCAGTCAATATTGGCATATCTCCCCACTGCTGTTCATACTGGTTGGGAGAATTTAATCAAACATCAAGGCATTTCATCCTAGTTCGATCACGTAGTAGTGCTATGTAAGGAGAAAATGGATGCTGGTCACTATTGTGAATTTATTTCTTACCCTTTCTAAACTCTCTTTCTCGTGTCTTAAATCATTCAGTTCCTCCTCCATGTGATCCGCTTTGCTTTCAAGTCGTTTTCTTGTTTGCTTTTCTTCTTTAAGATCCTGCTTTAACTTCTCACTTTGCTCAGTACTCTCTACAAACACAAAACAAAACAAAATTACAAAATGGGTAACACTTGTTTAAATTGCGCGCAAGGGGGTGATTTTAACTTCAAGGACCGTGAATAAAGCTCAACAAGCCCAACCTGTGTGAGAGTCCTTTGTGCGAGCCAACTCGTTTTTGTATTTCTCTGCTTCTGATGTCACCTTGCCCAGCTGACTGCTTAGTTCCGCTTCTCTCTGGCGAAGAGAGGTGACCTCATTCTGCAGCGCTGCCAAGTGCGTCTTAGCTGTAGTCAGCTCACCGCTCATGGAGATCTTTAAAAAAATGGAAACAATTCAAGTGCGGCTTGCATGGGTTGAAATCCATAAATACATTCGTGAATGGTAAGTTCAATGAGAAAGCCACGTCACCAGCGACTTCTAAAATGCTACTTAAAACACACAGGTTTTTTTTACAGACCTTTTCTTGTTCCAAGGACAGGACACGTGCTTGAGACTGTGCTGTATTCACTTGTAACGAGTCACTTCTCTGTTCCAACATTGTGTTACTCTGTTCCACAAATCTGAAAACAGCAGGGGTTTCATTAAGGTTTTGAGCAGGAAGGCAATTACTTTTTTCCACACAAAAATTATTGGCTTTAACTTCTTCATCACAAAAAATTGCCTCGATCTGCTCCTGGCAGGCGGGCAAAACTATGTCTACAGCCAGCCAATTTACCCAGTACCTGGCCCTTAATCAAAACGGGTCGACAACTAAAGGTGCAAAAGCATTTCTTATTGCAAGTCACATTACAAAACATAGCTAAAGCCAGCGTTCTTACTGCACCATACTCGCTCTCTTCACCGCCAGAAGTAAGAAGAGAACACAGTGAAAACCTTTGGATCTTATCCTCGTCTAAGGCGCCGGCCAAACGAGGGCGAGAGTCAATGAGAGTTGACGCGAGTTGGGCCAAACGAGGACGACAGTTTACACACACAAAGAAAAGAGAGAGCCTGGGGACGACCCTTGAAACATAATTTCATCCGGATCGCGTCTGTAAACATGACGAGTCGCCAGCGTCGCACCGCTAAAATGAATTTTGTGCGCAAGCGAAAAGCTTCTGCATGTTTATTTCTAATGCTATGCCTTTTGTTTAGCGAGGAAGAAGCGGTTAATTATCCGAAAGGCAAAATGGAAACCCAAGGTTTTGCCTCGTACAAGTCCATGAGTTCAGAAATTTCGTTATGGCTCCACTTTTTCTTTGAACCCTTAAGGTAATTCCCCTGAAAAGGATGTACTACTTGGCACAATTGATAGTCATGCATAGGACATTGAAAAAATGCAATAAAAAGATGGGGTCACCGTGCTTGTTTTCGCCCTGCATACTCGTCGTTCTAAGTGTTTTTACGGAGTTGTGCGAGAAATGTCCGAAGCATGAATAACTGAAGAAAGCTGAAATTATGTAGCAAAAACTATGAATAGTAGCGAAAACTAGAGCCTAATTGTTTTTCTGGGCTATATTCTTTTAGTATTGTGATTTTAAATTGCCCGATCTTGCAAACATTGTGAGGAAATTGGACCACTTCGTCATCATCTCTCCTGGCTCCAAACGCAGAGTTTCACCCCATTTATATATAAATAATCCAACTTCTACTATTAAACTTTTTTTCTCCTTAAAATGTTTTTCGTGTGCCTATTACAAGTACATTACACCAGTAAAAAAGGGGGTCACCGTGCTCGTTTTTTTACAACACGACGACAAAGGGAAAATTTCAGCTGAAAAAGCTCAATGTCAAGGCAAATTCGCAATGTTTCTAGTGTACGCGCGCCCGAGCGCGCGCTAAATGACGCCATAAATTATGCGCAGTAAGGATGCGCCATGCAGTTGAGAGGAATCACCTGAACATTTTCTTTGTTCCCCAACGAAGTCGGCCAGCTATAAAAACTGAGCCCACTGCAACAAAACGGTAACTGCTGACCACGAAACTCTCGATCAACCCCTCTCACGCTGGGCGAAACGAGGTAAAACTCTCGCCAACTCGCAAACTCTCGTTATTATTATTAACTCTCAAGGAACATTTGAACAGGTTCAAATTCGACGAGAGCTCTCAAGAGTTGACGAGAGTAGCCGAGAGCGCAAGAGAGTTCCTGGCCAAATGAGAGCGAGAGTTCCAATTCTCGTCAACTCTCATCGACTCTAGCTCTCGTTTGGCCGGGGCTTTATTAGCAACGCTACATAAGACGATTCTTAACAATAGCTTCTTGCGTTTTAACCAACACGGATGATATTTCATTGCAGACAAGCGCAAGTTGATCTTTCTCTTCAAAATCTTGCACATCAAAATTCTGCTGAAAACTGGCCCGCAGAGCGTAATGTACACGTAAAGTGATCATTTATTTTTCGAGTCATTTAGCATTATTTTGTTTCTAATAAACAAGTGGTTGCTGTTCATCGCGATTTAGTATGTTTATCAGATTTATTTTGGAGACGAAACAAAGTCATTGGGAAATACATTACCTCTGGCTCTTTTGAAGTAATTCTGATATCTTGTCATTGAGCATTTCAATCTTCTTGGTCTTTTCAGCACTTTCCGCTTTGAATTTCTCGTTTTCCTGTAACAAAGTATCACGGGACAGTAATTGTTTATATTATAATTTAGTAGTAGCGTGCATATATTACGTGAAAGTAACTTTACTCTAATGTAGATGTTCGTTGTACTCAAAGTTTATTTGCTTCAACAATGTTCCGTCGGTTGACCAGATTTCAAAACAGCCGCGTCCTCTTTTGAAATTATAATTATGACTTTTATTAACTGGTTGTGGAGACTGAAGAGGGCAATGTTTCCAAACAAGGAACCCACTTGATGAAAACTGAGAGTTCTGAGTACACTACCTGTACAATTCTGGTGATATTGTGAATCAAAATAGAAGCTTCCATCATAGCTTGGGGGTTACCAAATGCACCAACTCCCATCTGACCCACAGGAGTCAGCTGTCCAGCTAACTGAGCTGGGGAATGCTGTTGACGTTCCACCTAGAGTTACATCAAAAAGTAAAAACAAATCAAAACAAATAAAACCAGGCAGTTATGGAAAGAAAGTTTGTGAGTAAGCGTATTTTCCATACATTTGCCAGAATTGACCAGTCAGAATTGGTAACTTGGATGACTGGCCTTATAGTGCATTAAATGCAATTTAAAGGAGTTAACAATAAAGAGCGAAAGTTATGCCTGCGGCCAGCGGTCAGCCATGAAGTGCATGTGCAGTAGTTCTTAGCTTCGTACATGTGGCGTGTGAGGATTCTCTTCCAACGTTGGGCGCACAGACTTGAATGACTGGTTTGAAACCAGTCTTTCGAATTCCTTCCAATGGCACATATCATTTTCAGAATACACAAGTTTGGGAACTTTGTTTTACCGCGCACCGTGCACCGTGCACTCACCTTGTTAGACAGCTCATCAATCTTATCAGACAGCTTGCCAATGGACATGCGTATCTCCCCCTGCTGCTGCCTCGTCTCTGCCATGAGCACGGGTACCATGGCATCATTAGCAGTGGGCTGTGGGGGAGGGGGTGGAGGGGGAGGTGCTGCATAGGGTGCGGCAGTGATTATCTGTGGCTGGGGCGCCATCATGGGATATCCCATGCTGGTAGGGGGTGGCTGAAAAAGCAAGAGATAAGACAGCAAGTAAGCTAAAATACTTTACACGAATGGCATAACTGGAATGGTAATTTTACCATCACTTTGTTAAGACTTAAGGACCACTCCGTGGAAGCAGCCAAGGCCCCATCCGCACGAATCCGTTTTGATTGTTTTTGTTCCAAAACAGACATTTCGTTATCCGTTTAGGCCTTCCGCACACACGCATATTTTGCGCATTTGAATATTCACGTGAACATTCCATAGATAAGTGAGCAAAATAAATTGTAAAATATAATTAATTAATTTATTTATTTATTTACGCATATGCACGAAAACGCTTTGAAAACCAATGTGTAATATTTGTGGATGGCAAAAAATGCAGATTTTCGGAAAGAATAATGTAAGACTAGCGTTCATTGGAAAGTAGCGTTTTCTATCGTTTTCGATCACTTACGTGTAGAAAGCGAGACAAACGAAACTGATAAGGTGTGGATCAAAAATATGCGATTTCAAAAATCTTCGTTGTCGGAGAAAGACACGTGAAAACGGATCGTATGAACGGGACCTAAGCCATCTTGGCTTCGATAAGGCACAATTCCTCAGTGTTGTCACACGAGACTTGCCGTCCACGAAAACGCCGCATACAGTGTTACCTTGTTTCAGTTACTGTGATCAGAAATTCTTGCAAGAGAAGGCATTATTTTAATGGCCAGGCACTTTTGAAAGTCAATAACTGTAACGTTTGAGCAACAAGGCCTGGTTCTCGAGAAGAAAACTGTTCAAAACACGTCACTCACTTGATAGAGCGCAACCTGTTGCTGTGGTGTAAAAGTTGGTGGCATCATTGGCTGTGGATTCATGACTGGCTGTGGGTTCATGATGGGTTGCTGGACTGGTTGAGCTGTGGGTGTAGGGTTGTGCAATGACTGTTGTACTTCAGGGTGTACGTGAATCGGCCTTGGTGGTGGCTGAGGTTTGGCACGTTGGCTGGGGTGTGGATTGGAGCTGTTGGCTGGTGGACTTGTGCTGCTTCCTATCCGTGTGTCTCCTACAGCAGGCTCAGGACTAGGGGGTACCTCCTGAGGAAAGTGTCAAACAAAATCCAAATTTCTTTTTTATTTTCTGTTAGTAACACACGCATACTCAGAAAGAGAATGTCCGAGTTCCCTCCTCAGGAATCGAACCTATGACCTACCGATCACTAAATCCACCACTGAGGAACTATCTTGATCTAGTGTGTCAGTAAGCTAGATTTCTGACGCGGGAGCATGGGTTCAATTCCCAAAATAGTGACTGGTAATTAAGCCTAGTGTGTCTTTCCAGGTGGTAAACACTGGCTTATTTATTGGTCTCTGTACAAGTTATTAACCTGTCAGCCAGCTCACTTGAGTAACACTGGGGCATCAGACATCATAATTACAGTTAACCTTGAGTTTTACATGATGATGATGATGATGATAACAATGTATTTATATCCTGCACATATCAGATAGGCGGTAATGCCCAGAAATTACCGACATTCATTTTTAATTTATTACACAACTGATAAAACTGAGCAAGAAAAAGCAGGAAAATAAGTGATTATTTCAAACTACTTGTAAAACTACAAATACAATTCATTTACTACTTGCAGTTGCATTCACCATCATCCAGGGTTGTCATTAAGGGCTGGGGTCCGGAGATTTTCCCCAGCCAATTCTGATAATTCTGGACTAGATCTCTGGCTACTATCATAGAAAAACAGCAAATTGACAAAATAGCAATGGCTGGATTCCAGGCTAACTTTTTGCACACCAAAAATTAGTGACAGCCCTGATCATCACCATCACCATCATCATTATTCTCAGTCCTTGTCCCACCACATGTCGCATAGGGTGCAAACAAAACCTTTCCATTCTGGACTACTTTTACCTACTACATAACTACAACCTGCAGTTGCATTACCAAAAAGTAATTGAAGAGCCCGCTGGAAAAACGTCCAACGTGACTTTTTTCGGTGTTTTATTTTGCTCCAAATCAGTTGAATTTTTGTATGTTGCTATCTTGTGGTTCATAAAACAGCATTTGTTTATTTTTTCGCTGGATTTGCTTTCGTTTTCAAGAAAAACATCCCCAAAAACTCCCATCAACGTTGGTGGAAGTTCACAAGTCAACAAAAGAAACCAGCCAAGCCAAAATTCTTTGTCAACTTCCAACGACGCTGATGGGAGTTTTGGGGCTTGTTTTTATCGAAAACGAAAGCAAGTCCAGCGAAAAAAAAAATTAAGGAATGCTGTTCTATGAACCACAAGGAGGCCACATACAAAAATTCAACCATCAGTTGGAGCAAAATGAAAAAAAAAAACCACCGAAAAAAGTCACTCTGGAGGTTTTCCAGCAGCCTCTTCAGTCATTAACACACCTGATCAGGTTCTCCCATATCATCAGCTTCAGGTTCAGCCACAACTGCACCAGGAAGAGATAATGGATTTTTTCCCATTTTAGACATTCTTGCCAGCAAACGAGCCTTGTCTGTGCCTCTCCCTGGTGACTGGATGAACAGGAGAAGTGAAAAACATGAACTTGTAAATGGGTAAAAAGAACAACCGTCAATGCTGCTTTCTAGAGATTGAGAAAGGCTTGTGAAGTTGAATAGTTTGTAGTACATATGCAATGCAACTGTAATTGTATAAATACTTAAAATTCTTGATAAAATGTGACCAATCTGCAGGGGTATTTGCAGGATTAAGATTTCTACAGGGAAGGAAAGATACGCAGTGCTGGAAATAACCCTTTTTTTTTCTTTCTAAGGTTGTACTGTGTATGTGTAGCTCATTGTAGGGCTACCCATACTATTTGTATATTACCGTAAAAGCTCTATTAAGCCCCCCTCTCTTTTAAGCTCCCCGTTTGGGAGTCGGTTTTTGTAATAAGCCCCCCCCCCACCCCTTTTGGGAGACGAGATTTTGTAATTATTCCCTCCTATTCCCTCTTACGAAATACACTTTATGCAGCACAGTTGGTTTGTTTTTAAACAAATATACAATAAAACACACAATACTGTTTCCTGCTCGGTATTACATAATTAAGTTTTACTGCAGTTGTTTGAGATTTGTACAGAAAGTATTTAACATGAAATGGCATGTTCAAAGATTTGAAATAAGCTCCCCCCCTCTCTATTAAGCCCCCTGTTAATAAGGCATAGTCATAGATTTCTTTTTTACCAAATCCTGTTAGACATAGAATATTGTGCATTATAACCCACAAATTAATTTTACCATGATTTTTTTGGGGGCTATTTTGGATCACGTGGTGCAAATCGGGTGACGGGTATTGGGCAATATACCCCATCCGTGTCGATATTTGTCCTCCGATTTTTCAGTCTCAAAAAAGGAAGAGGAAGAATTCAATCACAGTTTAAACGAACTAAACTCAACCAATCAATGCAGTTGTTTACATCATTTGCAATCCCCGTCAGATCACTTTTTTCAACATTTTCAACTTTCAACTGTGTCTATGTACATGATATGAAAATTAATCGGAGGGTTATAAAATAAATAAACCCCTTTCTGGCTTGCTGTTATATCGAAAGATAATGTCCTTGACTAATAAATTGTTCTCAAAATATCACAGTTGCCCTCGAAGCTTTTGGACAATCTAACAGCCACGGACATTATCCTCCAATACACCAGCTGCTGAATGATTTAACCACTAATTACATGTTCCTGGGCCTCAAGATGACCAATGTTGCTCCCCAAAAAGAATGATCCTCACCTGAGACAGTTGTTCGGTGATGGATGCTGTTCTCTCTTTGATACCACTGTCACCTGGCATACTACAAAAATACACAAGTATCCAAAGGATAAATTATTCAAACATACCATATTCACTGATCAGAATCACATTATGCTCCTATGCAATACTGCCCACTGGGTGCTTTTGATTGTTTTAAATAGACAGTGGCACCAAGTAGTTTGGTCAATATCACTGCCTTTCCTATTCAACAGGAGTTTGGATAGGGGAAACTAAATGCCTGCACTGACTTTGGAAATTTTATCACTTATTTAATACTAAAGCACACACCCTTAAACTGGGCCTGGTCTTAAAGCATACCTGGCATCAACCCAGTTTCACATGACTTGATGTTTCCATGGAAATAGGATTTTGGCAGCCTTTTTCCCAACACTGGATTTCTTCCAAATTTCATTGCTCTTCACATTAAAACCATTCTGACCACCATTTCACTTCTTTAAGGGTCTTGATTTTTTTGTGGTCAATCTACATCATTTGCAAGATTTATTAGCAACAAAGAAATCCAAAAATAATGGTATTTTTGCAGAACTATCACCTTAACTTCCACGTTGTAAAAGTCATTGTACCATTATTTTAATTACCTCAGTTGTGAGACAGAATCTGTGGAACGTCTTCTGGTTCCAGATGGTTCAGACAAGATATCAGGTAGTTGATCTGAGTTCTGGGAATTGGCAGGTTCCTGGACAGTGAAGGGAGACTCGCTTGAATCTCTGTTGGACTTGATCTGTTGAAAAATTTAAAAATATATTAATATTAATCCATTTAATTTGAATTCACATTTGTGACTGGCAAAACATTCATGATTGTTCAAGTTATACCTAAACCAGGTTGAAATTAAAACAATTAGAAAAATATTATTTAATATAAAATAGAAATTTATTTAAGAATCAACTACACAGCTACAACAAGTTGGAATTATTCCCCTACACACTACTGATAATAGCAGTACAGAGGGAAACGCTGTGAATTTTAAGTTAGGGGTTTGTTATTGTGACTCTAAAAGTCTTGCCCTATACCAAACCATGTTCACCTGCATTTTGCTACAATGTAGACAATAGAGTAGAATTTTACTTTGAATATATATATTCAAAGTAAAATTCTACTCTATTCTCTACCCTTTACCCTATTCCAGGCAGTTTCAGAGCCAATCCATGCTAGACTACAGTGCATCAGATTTAAATATACATACATACCCTAAGCACTTCTACTTCAAACAAGAGTGAGGAGTTAGGAGGAACTCTGCCACTCACACCCTGCCAAATGAAAAGGGACAGGCACATGTACTTAATTGGTCAGCAAAACTGGAAAACTGAATATGTAGTTAAATTTTATCCTTGGTTCATTTTTTGTTACTCGTGACTGAAAGGCAACGAGTCTAGGATTCAGCTCTGAATCTTTTTATTATTATAAGATTATTATTTTTCTTTGTCTTCGTGTCGTGATTTGGTCAGCGTACGTGTCCAGCATGCACCATTGCACAAAAGAGGTTGGGAACGAGGTTGGTTAACAGAGGGTCAGTCAGCATGTAATGTGAGTGGGCTCATGCAACTCAGCACGGAAGGTTGAAAGATGTTTTCAAAGCTCAAGTTTGCTTCTTTTCATTGTTTTTCTGCAAGAGATGCTTTGATGAGTAATTTTGAAGGTTTCTGTGACCATACATGTATCTCGAGTCTCGGCTCTGTGATTTGGCTCTGTTTTTTATCATTATCATTCTCTTGTATCCTTGCAAATCCATACACACTGTATTTTTGCAGGCATGAGTTTAGGCTATTGTAGCCTCTTGTTTTCTTTTGTTCTTGTGTATGGTAATGTATGATAATGAGTATAAAACAAAGGAAAATAAAAATTGAACCACAACAAATATATGTTGTAGGTCAAAATGAAATTCAGGTCAAAATGAATTTAACCTAGGTCAAAATCAAATTCCTTTGTCTTTTAACCCTAATTATTCATGATTCATAAATAATTAGGGTTAGAAGACAAAGGAATTTCATTTTGACCTAGGTTAAAATCATTTTAACCTGAATTTTATTTTGACCTACAACATATACATTATATACTAATGTAATTATAATGATCATGTTATTCACTAGAGCTACATGTAATTAAAAAACAATCACCTATGCTTTCCATGTCTGATTAACTTGTTTTCAAAACAAACTTCAACAATCTCTTATTGTTAAAAATTAAGCAACAGTGAGCAAATAAAATCCCCTGGTCTCTTGCTGGCTTCAATTGGAGATCACATCTGTTGCAAAAACTACTGCATACATTAAGAATTGGATCAATCTGATTCACCTTACTTTACTGTTCAAATACATAACACAGTCCTTACCTTTTCACCATATGCCAAAGGTGATGGAATAGCAATCAGCCTCTTGCCACCCTTTTTCATGCCAATGACACCCTGCTCCCACCCCTTGGTTAAATAAAAAGCAATTTATTAAATAAATCAAATTTGTTTACTGCACAATTAAGGCCAGCTGGAGCAATGCACAATTTGACGAACAAAAGCAAATAAATTAAAACATATTAATCTTTTGCAAGACTTTTACTACAAAAAAGGCAAATTAAAATCAATTTCAATTGATGACATTTCTACTGTAGACTTCTTCTACTTTTAATTATTGATTGATAAAGCATATAGAGCATCAGTATAAAAGTAAGTAGAATTATACCTTGACAACTTTTCCCTTTCCTGTTTTGAATTTAAATGTCTTATCAGTTTCTGTATTGCCATCAAACACCTGAAAATAGACAATATAATATTGCAACAAAATGCTTAAGAATAATTAGTAATTAATTAATATATTAAGTTACATGAATGTGCCTGCACAGGTAAAAAATGACATATATAAATGTTGTAGTTCAATTTTATTCTTGGTTTAAGTGATGTGTCCCTTTGTTTTTGGGTATGGTCATGTATGGTCATGTATAATAACTAGTTAAAACAAAAGGAGAAAAAAATGTGAACCAAGGATAAAATTGAACCACAACACAGAACGCACAAATACACTTGTCTAATTAACTGGCTAAAACCTGTTAAATTCATGTAATGGAAAAAGATAAATGTACACGTCCTGTAGTCTTGAACAGGACTTACTCAACTTCAGTTTGCATACAGCAAAATGTAAACAGGTGTCCAATGGGAACAAAGGGCAATTAACTTACATTCCCAAAAGCATTATTTCTCCATAACCAACCAGTGTACTTCACTTCCAAAGCATCTCCTAATTCAATGGCCTAAAATAACAAGCAACAACAAGCGTGGAATAATGGTAACTACTGTGCTTATTCTATAAGCATGAGCAAGTTATCTTGTAAGACTGCAACAGTGTCAAGCTTTGTTCTCCTACTTAACAAGGGGACACACTTCATTGAGTGAAATTAATGCATTTCCATTTTTCTCTGGGATCTGAGGGATAAAGATGACTGTTTGTAATCTAAGTGTACCTTGAAAAGCAACCCCAAGATACAGCTGTACATAACATCTTTTCAATAACTGGTAGCTTCATTGAAAAAAAAAAAAAAAGCTATCAGCAGCAATAGACCAATGTCACATTTCTGATGAACAATAGATTTTGCCCGTCCAGACTCGTCATCAGGATGAGTTCTAGCTCCCACTGAATTAAGATCCTTTGTGTTTGCTCGTTTTGTAAACGAGGCTGGACAGGCAAATCTGTTGTTCAAAACAAGCGTGATATTAGTCTATGAGGAAAACTAATAGGACAAAACACATGCACCCCTGGTAAATGAAAATACATGGATCTAAGTGTCAGTGAGAGTAGAATACTATTCCATGTTCTTAATCAGACTATCAAGCCAAAGAAGCTGCAGCAGAACCATTACACTACATCAAAAGCAAATTGTTAGCACCAAACCAGCAGCCGTTTATGCACACTAATGACAATGAAGACTAGCAGGACAAAACAGGATAACAACATACCGGGCCATCACCAGGAACAAGGTCTTGAGTACACAGAGTTGTTGGAGCAGAATTGAACTTTGACAAACCAACCTACAAATTGACCAAGATCATATAAATTATCGCCAGTTGTCCAAATGTCTTTATCTTGTCCTTGGCAGCTGCTCCTTACATGTACCTCCCATAAATGCCCAACCCCCTGCATCCTGCCCCCTTTCAGTCTCTCTCCCACCTCTTTCTCATTCCCTCAAACCCCAACTTGCTGGCCATGAACTGAACCATGAGTCCATGACTGCTTTCCTTTGTCAATAACTGGCAGGTCAGAAAATAATGAAATGTGTCAAAGGAGCAAAATATTTTGAAGGGATCCATAGTTGTACAGAATTATTTTGTCAAACTGGTGCATTACTAGCACATTCCATTTTGTGACCTGCCTGCCGGCGCAGTCGGTCAGCCCTGAACAATGGAAAGCATCCCATGACAGACATAAAGGGAAAAAAAATCAATGTCAGAAACATCAAGCAAGAGTCTCAGAAGATGAATCAATTTCTATACTCAAGAGCTACGTGGTTACTTCATTTCATGTGTCTAAACCACGTCCACAAAAGGAAGGCCAGGTCAGTAAGCGGGAAGGAAGGAAAGGGAAGGGAAAGAGAGTCCAAACAAGAAGCCTTTAATGAGACTGATGGGATGGATACAGACATTTTCTGGACTTTCTGGAATCAGCATAATTAATGTAATACCTGTTTTGCAAAGTTCATTACATTCTTGTCCGAGTCAAAGCCAAGAGACCATGTTTGTCTTTGATCATCATAAAAACTTGCATAATTACTTCCTTGAACCTACAAGGAACATTTATTTAAAATAAAATAAACACTGATGAAATAACTATCAATTGATGTATTGAATGAAATCTAGCTCAAAACTTGTGACAAAAATGTCATAAACTAACGTTAAGTGTAACTACGTTTTATCAAAAGGTCACTTACTGTAAATGAGAAGTTCCCATGAATTTTTCCTATTGTGACTTGTTGTTGTTTGGATGCATAAATAAGTACCCTGTACTGTAAAAACAAAAAAAATTGGTTAGATTGATTTAAATCTAATTAATTGTCATATTTACCACATTCCATTTCAAGTGTACATGTTTTTAGACCTTTGGAAAGACTGACTCCATGAGGACAGTAGCTGGTTATAAATTTAAAAAGATTTTAACCCTTTCCCGCCCGTGAGTGCCAATTGGCACTTATAGATTTTACTCTGTCTAACGCCAGACGATTTTACTCGTCAATGGGGAACCCCTTGGGCAGGAAAGGGTTAACATCATCAAAAACTATGTCCCCATTTAACCCTTTCCCGCCCGTGAGTGCCAATTGGCACTTATAGATTTTACTCTGTCTAACGCCAGACGATTTTACTCGTCAATGGGGAACCCCTTGGGCAGGAAAGGGTTAATTAACAAGAAATTTGTGACTAATTTGGAAGTGGCCTTTATGGCCACCTGGGCCTGGTTAATGCTTAGAATGTAGTTCAAGTCAATCATAATTCAATTTTGAGTGAGTATTTCTGTTCAGTAGGATTTTAGTTAGCACGGCAGATGATATACGACTCTCACATAATTTTTTAGGGGAACTTGTTAAGTCAGACTTATTGAATTCAAAGAGTGCATGAAGAGGTACAGCATGAATCACTTTCAGCTTATTGCCATGATGATGCCTGCTTAACTATGCACTGTCTTTAGTCATTTTCAAACTCTGAGTACCTTTTCATCTTCACTGTTGTTACTAGCCATCAAAAGCCTGTTGCCAACTACTAGTAACAGACATTTATTTT
>JAEMWC010000650.1:317500-345000 GCA_016490735.1 Pachyseris speciosa
TAATAAAAAGTTTTTGTTCGACAAACGTTGTTATACTTGATGGTCACCTCAGTATTCCAAAAAATCGAGAGTTAAAAGTTTGATAAAACTAGGAATATGTAGGAACAACTGCTAGAAAATAATTTAAAAAAAAACTACGAGCAACTTTCGTGCACTATTTCTTAATTTCAAGCACTTTTTATAAAAATCGATCACTATTTTTTTTGCCATGTTTTGAGAACTTTTTGGCCATTTTTCCAGCGCAATCGGGACAGGCCTATCATACAAACTTCAATACTTATGCTCCGGCAATATGAATGACTGACAGCGGTTTGAAAAGAGTAACAGGTTTACCAGCAATATCGAAGAACTGAGCCCACCCATGGGCAGATGGGCCGGAAAGATAGGCAGGGAAGGAGAGCAAACTACCACTTCACAAGAAAATTAATCGTTTAGCTTTGTAACGTCTTAGTTTCATTGCCGCTTTTTTCTCTTTCTCTTTGTTTGTTTGTTTTTTTTTTTTTGTTTTTTTTTTACTTTTCGGGTCTGCTCGACTTTTATATGCCCTTTATCTCTGCTTAACAACAATATAAATATCTTCATTTTGAACCCGGCTTCACCTGGTCTCGCGCATGACACATAGGCAAAAAGTCAATGGTTCCCGAGTCCCCACGCTCTGTCCCTAGCTCCACACTGTTTAGAGATAAGGATGGAGGTTACACAAGATACTTATCGAAGAACTGTATGGAGAGAATTTATTGCCTTTGTCATTGCGTTTCATTAGTATTTCGGGAAGCAATGCAAGAGGCTTCTTAAACAAGGAGCAGGGAGTTATCATGAAGCGGGGGGGGGGGGGGGGGGTTCCTTTTAAAGAGAGCTGCCATGCCACTGAAATAGGCACTGTGGAAGATGTGGAGTACAAACAGAGTCCAACATCTCCCTTTACGGTTTTCAAGCTCCTTACCGAGAATATCATTTTGCCTATTAAATTCCTCTAAACATTATCTTGTCAACGCCAAGACGCGAGCCTATGATCGTCTTACCTCGAGGTTCACTTGGTTTCTTCTTATTACGCTCCCTTTTCGGAGGTGTGTAATACTTGAGTCCTTCCACTACGGGGGATTGACTGTTCTCCACGTTCCCGTCCACGTTCAGAGCTGGCTGTGAGTTTCCCGCTGCCTCAAACTCCGCGTTATCGCTTGCTTATGGGGCAATGAGAATGAACGGTTGATTTTTAGGAGTTAAAGAGTAGTGAATAAAACTGCATTCCACATCTGATCAGTTAAAAATAATTCCGAACTCCGGCGAGATTCAGTTGGGGAACCACACTATGAGATTAAAACGCGCTTCGGTCGTGTCACCGGGAAACGATCAGTTAGCACTTCAGGGTACAGCGAGCTCGTTCACATCGTATCGTCACCTGTCCACACGCGTATCTGGTGCACAGTCATTCGTATATTAGTCAATATCACCTGGCCTCATTTGTTCAAAGAGTGGAGCGGTTAGCAACTGAGTTAGCTGCCGACCGGTTAGCTCAGTTTAGGAGAGCACCGGACTACCGTGCAGGAGGTCGCGGGTTCAAACCCCGGCCGGACCAACACTAAGGGTCTTTAAACAATTAAGGAGAAAGTGCTGCCTTTGTACAGACATCTACTTAACAATTAGATTTTGAGCTCGAGATTTCTATCGCGTGATAGCTGATGAGGGCGCAGCCCGAATCAGCTATCACGCATAGAAATCGATATATCGAGAGCGAATAATCTAATTGTTTAGTATAAATCTTCTTGTCGGTCGAGTTTTCGACGACATTGTTCCCTTCATAATTCTTGAATAAATGGTTATGAAAACTTAAGAGCGAGAAAAATAAAAAAAGAAAGAAACCCAGCAATTCTAACTTTGTCTGACGGCTGTATCTCCTAGGATCTCAAAGTCCTCGTAAGTTCCTTCTTGCAACGTGGTGTCAGCTGGGGCGACTGTGGGAATCCCATGCGATTCGTACACGTCATTTTTAGGGATATGCGATAACCAATCTCCTTTAAAAAAGAGCAAAGTTATGCGTTCACTAGATGTCCTAAACACTGATTAATTACGAGCAACAGCAATCTTTTTTTCCCTAAGGGGTTAGCCAGAAACCCAGAAACGAGTAAAGTCAGCTCTACGCTCGCGCCTGTCATATCACGCGAAACAGTGTTACTGGTCACGCAGTTCTCGTGATTATTAGCCGATTGTTATGTTGATTCGTGATAATTGGCTCGTAGTAAACAAACGCGCTATATCGCGCAATTCTTTAGATATTTCGGTATTAAAGTACATCGGAATTGCTTATTTACCGAGAAATGTGTACAACAGCGTGTTGAAAGCTTTTTTTACAAAAGATGATGGAATAAATACAATTAGCAGGCCGCTGGAAGTCATCACGATGTAAGTATGAAGTTAAACTTAAAAACTATAAGTATCGAGTATAGAGATCATCGGAACATTCGAACAGCTCGGATTGCTTCAATTATAATTCCCTCAAGTTGTGAAGCGTTTAGCATCCAGTCCATTACCATTAAAGGATCCCTCCCAACCACAATACCTTGCGCGCCTTTGTTGTTGTTTTCATTCTCGCCGCGATCCTGACACGTGCGCAAAGGTCAAGAGATCAGAGGCGAGTGCCGGCATCGACCACGACGTGGACGTAGATGTTGTAGAAATGGAGGAGGCTGTTTCCGTAAACATATATGGTTCGCCTGTTGCACCACGCGAACAAACGAACGAGGAATCGGTAGAAACAGCTTCCAACGCTGTCCCTTTGGCGAACGTGAGTCGAGTGGTAAGTCAAATCCACATTTGCCTCGTGAACGTGCCCGATTAAATTTTTTTTTTAAATCGCCGTTTTCCGTAGCAAATGTTTTGCTCCGTCACAGACCTGTGCCTGTAAGAATTCGTGCAGCCGTAAAAAGACCGCAAAAAACCCTGGCTGTCCCTGTAAGAATGCTTCAGTGGAATGCTCCAGCAGCTGCAAGTGTGGAACAAAGAGGATCGCATGCAAAAACAAGACAGTTGAGGTTGTGGTGAATAGAAACCCCAGTGCTTTTAGTCGTCATCAAGAGCAGGCCGCGAACGCAGAAAGAGAAATACAAGTAAGTTCAGTGCTCATTCACTTCTGAAACGCATAAACAAACATTCATCGTCTTCGGTGCCGAGTTTTGCTCTTTCATTGTCACATTTCCCAATGAATCACTCACACATATTCGCATTGTATGCTATAAAATTGACAGCTGAATCGATTGCGTTTCAAATACGTTTCTAAATGAAAGTTCTCCATGGTCTCTTCAATTGTTTCAAGTTAAACTTTTACTATTTTAATTTGTATTGGATCAATGTCGTATAAAGTTAGTTCAACGAGGGTTCGATGTAAGAAATAATTGCATAATTTGTTCTCATACATCTTATGTTGTACACGTTTTTCATCTGAGGACTTTATAACAACCCTGGCCACTGATGAAAAAGACCAAATTCTTCTTAGACTTCTCAGCCAAGGCAGAGGTAGTTTGGAATACGCAAAGAACATCCGAGTAGAAATCAGTGGCTCTGCTGATCCTGATCCCGGTCCTGATCGAGATGCTGGTGCTCCTGAATGGTGTGATTGTTCAGTTTGTAGACCTATGCCTCTGGATATGGAGAATGTTTGCTGTAGAAAAAGAACTTGTGTTACTTCTTACGCCATGTATCAAAACATCTGCCTTGACCGGGAAGTACTGACATTAGCTATTCGGGCAAGGTTCGACATACTTGCCGAGGAACCAGATTATTCAACAAATTCATATAGAAAAGCAGCCTACAGACAATACTGTTTATGGAAGTATGGAAAATTGGGAAAGGGAAACCGACGGGTTTTGCCTTCATGTGTTGTTCTCACGATAAGAAGATTTTACCCTGCTCCAGATGGCATTTATATGGGATATAGGCAATCCTAGCCAGGTTGCTAAATAAGCATTTGTTGGTATTGAAACCTATTTGCCAGAGGGTCACAGTATGCACGTCTTTGGTTTCCCATGTGTTGACCCCAAGGCTAACCAGGTGGTTTGTAAAATCAGTCAAGCAAACTTGAGGGATTTTCCTGGGGGTCAGGGCATTTCCATGGCTGAGGTGTCTCTCAGCAGAATATCACCTTGGCAACCTAATTCCCCCGCTGCTAATCCTTGATTGTAAAACAATGTTGGGCAAAGAATCCCATCCACCTCCTTGTATTCCCTTCACATCTCCCTGGTTAGCCCTGGGTTCGACCCCATGGGGAAGCCAATGATGTGCCTTAGTAAGCTCCGGGTTACTGTTATTTCTCTTGTTCCTGTTGATACCTGGTGTTTTCTCTTTCAGTCTGTTGGTTTGTGACAGTCAATTTCCCCCATTTCTCTAGCCCAAGTTCTTCAAGAAATAGTCAGGTTTTAGATAAAAGTTTCATTGCGTTTATACATGTGTATTTATCGAGGAATTATTCATAAACATGACAGGAATTACAGGGCCCAACACTAATTTTTGACATCATTTTCCACTTCGTAAAGTAGATATAAAACTTTTACTTTCCAAAATGGATTACAGTATCATAGTTGCTGACCACAATAATAAGTGGTTTTCTGTGAAAGCATTTTTTTATAGCATTTATTTTGTCCATGTAAGACAAAAGCCAAAAAGACTCATTCTTTATTATCACCTATGTCCAATATGTTGCATTTCTTTACCATGTATTATTGTTGTATACAGACCTTCTTGGGACTTTTTTCAATCTCCCAATGTGGCAGAAAATGCTAGAATTCCTGGTAAAATGTTCTTATCAAGACAAAATCAAGGTCTCAGTTGTTTTTTGATTTCATTTGCAAGCATATGACTAAAGCCTTTTAAAAGCCCAAAATTTAAGTGATGCAACTAAACATTCTCCTTACGGGTTTGTCATCATGGTGATACCCCAAACAATGTCATTAATTTAATTGAAGGGCTGAAAGTGAAACTATCATATGTGACCATTCAGCGTCGAAATTTCAAATTGCTCGGAATTGGCTGAATTTTAACATGGACTCCATTTTTGTCAAAGAACATTGCCCTGTATTTTTTTTTTGCTGTTGCGCGCTTCGTTTTTGAAAAAAAAGACCTGGCCTAAAGTACCTTCACACAACCCATCATATATGATAGTTTCGCTTTCAACCCTTCAATTATGAATATTTAAACTGATGAATTGAAAATACTGCTCAATTCTTAAAACCAATCACTTTTAAACACTTATTCAATGCTGAGAATATAGAATCATTTCTGCTAATTGCATGATTGAGTAAAGGAGCTCTGAAAGACTGCATAAAGTGAGCAAGCTGGGTACACTGTTTCCCTCTTTCACTTTTTTCACTTTTGTATTTTTTTTTTGCTGTTGCGCGCTTCGTTTTTGAAAAAAAAGACCTGGCCTAAAGTACCTTCACACAACCCATCATATATGATAGTTTCGCTTTCAACCCTTCAATTATGAATATTTAAACTGATGAATTGAAAATACTGCTCAATTCTTAAAACCAATCACTTTTAAACACTTATTCAATGCTGAGAATATAGAATCATTTCTGCTAATTGCATGATTGAGTAAAGGAGCTCTGAAAGACTGCATAAAGTGAGCAAGCTGGGTACACTGTTTCCCTCTTTCACTTTTTCACATTACTGAAACTGCTGAGACAATAGGCCTTTCTATGACAAACATGGGGTAGACCAAGCAAAAGGCATGTCTCCTCCTCCTCTACTTATTCCAAGATAATGAGTGAAATTTAATGCAACAACTATGAATAGAGAAGGGGGGGGGGGGGGGGAGAGGGGGGATAATATTGTACCTTGGTTGATTTGTTCCGTAATATACTGTAGTAAGAAAATAAGACCTGTTTTTGCAAGTGCTTCAACAATTTTTTCAACTGGTTGTAGTAATATACAGATGGAGGGGTCAGTTTTTATGTTTAATCTGATTTCTGTGAAGTCTGCTTTTTGAACCTCGACAACCTTGCAGCAACTAAATCTTCAGTAGTGGGCGACTCTCTCATAGCTATGGTGGGGGCTAAGTGCTGTGGATTTGTTGGAGACACAATAACTTGTCTTGCTGTAGTCTCCGGGTCCTCAGCTCTCTTGCATAGGATTTCTGCAATCAGTCCTGGCCAGTAGCTATAGCTCTTGTCCTCTTTCACTGCTTCCACTCTCCAGTTTCCAGACCGCTTGGAGTACAATTTCTTGTATCTCCCTTCAATTTCCTTCCGGAAAAGATGGAAGTTGTGATCCAGCACAGCTAACAAACACCTTCCAGTGAACACTTCATACCTAAAATTAAAAAAAAAAAAATGAATCAATACATACTAGAGCAGTGTATCACAACTTTTTTGTGCGAGGTCAAGCCAGTGCTATCAATGCCCAACCATAACCTGATCACAAACCAAATAATTATATCCACACTCAAGCAAGGATGTTTGTTGCCGAAAGCAGTTTTGTGGTCCTTTCTGTCAATTTCTTCGCAGGGGTTTAGACTGTCCGTTGAACTTAGGGTAGAAACGAAAATTTGTTTTGATCCTGTCCAGACACATTCAGGGTTCGTACTCTTTTTTGGACTAAAAATTCAAAGACTTTCAAGGACATTCCAGGGCACAATTCCGATTTTTGAAGCACTCCATCCAGTAACAAATGCCATTAGAATGCGATACTAGATGATCGGGTTTAACGGATAACTGCCAGATTTGTTAAAGTTTAAGTCTTTTCTAGTTCATCCACTAAGTGGAAACAGTCAAACAGCAAATTTCAAGGTTTTTCAAGGACCCAATGTACTTTTCATGGACTTTCAAGGCCTTGAATTTTGATTTTCAAATTCAAGGACCTTCAAGGGGTGGCAAACCCTGCACATTTGACTGGTAATAACTTGAAGAAAGAAGTAGTCTTCTAGCTGAGTCCTAAGTGGAGCAACAATTATGAAAAGAAAAGGGAAATGTACATGGAAAATGGATGATTATGTACTTACGAGAATGCAATTCGTTTGGAAGCATATTTCAGGAGCATAGAGTTGAAGTTCTCCAGTTTGCTTGTATGCCTGGAAGTGTTAAAACAAACAAAACAACCATTTATCCATTTATTAACCTTTCAACTCCCACGATTGGCTAACATCAAAACTTGTGAAATCCCAAATTTCAAACTATGGAAGACAAAAACATAAAAGGAAAAGGTCAAGGATTTAATCAAGAAATATAAAATAGAAATAGTTTTTAAATAATACTTTAACGAGTTCAATTTCTCATGTTACATGTAGATTCTTTTTGTGATATTCAATATACACTTGTTTCCATGGCAATAAAGAAAACTCGTTGCTGAACATGAAATTATCTTGGTATAAAAACAGCTAATAATAGAGGCAATTTAATCAGAAAAGCAAGGAGAATTTTTGTGTTGAAAAGAGTGCAAGAGGGTTTGACTGATTATGATAATCGCTATAATTATCTGTTATCCTGTTCTGTATTCAAATAAGGAGCACATACCTAAATTTCACATAGTGTTGTAGAGACTTAAGCCATTCAGCATCAAATACTATCTTGCGCAACTCCTCGGCTGCTTTAGAGTCTTTGGCAAGTATCTGCTTGCCCTCTTCCACCTCAGTCAACTGTCCATGGGAACATTCACCATTCTCCCACTCATGCTCGCCACAGACATGGTGGATTACTCCAATCCACATTTCCTGCATTTAAAATAACAATTTATTATTTAAGATTGACTTAACACATAGGTAAATATCCACTGAAGCAGATACCTATGACACTGTGATCATAACTTACAATTCTTATATTGTTCACTGCTAGGTCAAATTTTCCAGGGGGTCTAACTAAAAATACGCACACATATAGCTACCTATTATCTGTGATATCCCTACCTTTAGTTTAGTAAAGTCCTCATCACAGTTTTCAGCGCAGTGCCAAAAGTGGTTGCGGATTGGCTCAATCCACTGTGCCAAAGCTTCACATCCTTTGATTTTAGAGGCCTGCAGAAGGAACAGTTTATTTACAGCTGAATGGCAGGCCTGCAATTGAGAAACCTACATACATACATATAAATGTATTAATATTCCCACAAAGGCTACTCTATGTTAATGTACAGTGTACTCCTCATCAGAAAAGGAAAGAAAAAGCTGAGAAAATACCGGTAATTAAAATCTTGAAATTAATTAAAAAGAAATTTCTGTAACAAATGCTCCTTAAGTGATTGTAAAAGATAAGTCAAACCATGGCCAAAATTTAGTATTTAAACTAACCTGGAAAAAAAAAGCTGAAAATGAAACCATTTTTCTTTCAAGTGGGATTATTGTCTCATCTACAAGAGGTACAGAACCCTGAAATCAAACCTTTGCTATTTCGAAGAGACTACCCAAAATAATATACTTACAGCAGACAACTTGGCTGTTAGCTTGACAGATTTGTGCCAAATGTCAAGGGAATGAACAAAATGCTCCAGCACTTCACAATTTTGACCTGTCAAAAGGCACAAAAATTGAGATTACTGTCAATAAAAAATTGTAATACTAGAATGCAACTTGAAGCACTAATTAATTACCCCACTGATGAACACTTTTGAATGTAAACCAGATATTTTTCACCATTTTGTTCAGAATTCACTCACAACAATTTTGACCTGTTCAATTTAACAATTATCCCAACAACTAAATACCAACACATTATGTAAACAAAGAAGCCATTAGTCAGGTTGGTTTTGAACTGGATTTACCCAGCAGATGAGGCTAGAGTCAGCCAATCCTGTCATACTGTACCATACCCCTGTACAAGCCTCCAATGCAAGATAGTTCCATCTGAATAGGCTCTATTTCAATAAAAATTAACCTGATCTCTGGCCACAAGGCTTGTAAAGTAATATGCATGAGTGTTCTTCAAAACAGTCACTCGTATGCACCACGTTATCAATATAAATTATTATACAACATACAATGCAAGAAGGGCAAATAATAACTACATTACACACCTTTCAGTTCTCTCACCATCTTCATTATGACACTGGAAGCATCAGTCACCAGCTCCTGAAGATTTAATACTCCCACCATTCTCTCGAGGATTCTCTTGCACCCCATCTTTTCCATAAGTGAAGAAGTGCCGCCTGCCTCTCTCTTGTCCACTATCTCAACGTCAACAATTAAATCAAGGAAGTGGTCCATCATGGTGTACAAACAATACTTTGCACTGAATCCTGGAGAGTCCATTCTCCCATCACCACACAGAACCAAAAGTTCCTTTTCAAAAAGTTTCCAAATTTTTCCTTTCATTTCACCCCATAATTCCTTGATGCTTGGGATGACGTAAAATGTTTGAATGCGATGAAATGTTGTAGATGAGATGAAACTCAAGTTCATACAACGTGCAAAGAGGTTGATTTTTTCAAAGTTATTTCCTGTAAGTAATGTCGCTGCTGCCAAAAGAGTTGATGAAACAAACAGTTTCTGGCCATTTTTGGTTGCCAGCACTTTGGATGAGTGCCACACATTACGATGGCCATTTTTGCACTGATATGTAATCGTCAGCACACCAGCTTCAAGCTTTTGTTCCACAACTTTGTTTTTTTCCTGACAACTTTCGATCCAACAAGGACCCTCAAATATCTGCACAATGTTCTCTACGTCCACCATCACTCGTGCACCTTCAAACATGGCTTGGTATTTTATTGACGAGCTCTTACACTTCTGAAGTTCCATAAAATCCTTTTGAACCATTTTCTTTAACATTTTCTTGTGCTCTTCAAAGGTAGCAGGTCCCATTTCTGGTAGAACATCGGTTGAGCTATTTACAAGTATTTCTTCAGGTGCTTGAATCCCAGACTCACTTTCATCATCAAGGCATGATTCAATAGCCGTCAGAGTTGCACTGTCATCTACTGAATGCTCAAGGGAACTGTAAAACAAATACACTCAAAATTAATAAATATTATTATCATATTCGCTCATTTTCTTGTACCAGTTGTACCACAGGATTTTAATTTTTTTCCCTAGAATTGATACAAGGTGCATCAGTCTGTGTTTTCGTCAATGGAACATATACTAACCTAGAAGACAGAGGTTGATAAAGGTCATCTTCTTCACGTTCACCTTCACTGGACAAGTCATCAGTGGACTCACTATCTGACAAAGACTTGTCACCAGAATCATCACTTGTACCACCATCAGAAAAACTACCAAAAGACAAAATTGAAGCTTGAATGTTTTCTTTATTCTAACCGTACAAAAGTCAACAGAGACATCTTACATTTGATCCTACGTTAACAGTAATATAAAACCAGTTGAAGGGCTGAGTGCAGAAAGGGCCTATGTGCATTTTTGGGCCTAATGGCAAATTTGCCTAATTTTATCAAAACCTCTATTAATAATATTATTGAATTATAGACAAATTCATATTACATGTAAGTACATAAAGAATCAATAATTTGTTGAGCTTTCGTTAAAATTACATGAAATTTGGCCCAAAAATGCACATAGACCCTTTCTGCACTCCTGATCAGCCCTTCAATATTGTGCTATACATATGGGTACCAAATGGTTGAGAGAGCATGCAGTTAGCTGCAACTCTAAAAAAGATGATGACATTTAGACATGTTTCGGGGTTACCAATATCATCGTCAGTTATAAAATGTTTGAGAACCATTAGGACTAATTAACTACTAAACAAAACATGCATAATTATTAATATTATTATGATGAAGTGACAAAAATTGATCCATATTTGAGTAAGTTACAAAGTATTAGAAAGGATAAAAAATTGGTGGACTTTTACAACAAGGTGAAACATGCATAAATAACTAAGGTCACATGAGAAGAACACACAAATAAACACAAGAAGGAAATAAAGCCAAAAGCATAAGTGTCATGTGCATTGACATGATGAGCTTGTTGATTTAAATTGGGTTTTTCCCAGTTGAAATTTGGTGGAAGCAGAATCAAGGAATTTGAAACAATCTGCAGAACAAGATTTACGACATGGTTTTGAGCTGTGTAAGTGTTTAAAGATGTGTGAGGACCTGTCAAAGAGATGGATACACGTACCTTATACTTTCATCCAAGAAAGGATCTCCACTGATACTGCCAAATGTAGGATTAAGGGTGGACATACTCTGGACAAGAGACACTGCGGACACTGAAGAAATGTCTTGTGCAAGAGATTCATCTCTTCTCAGGTCAACAGATTCTCCAGTTATGTCGACACTGTGAGGGGGAAAACAATGATATAACATAATTTGTGCATTCACCCTATCTAATTCCTATTGTGCCATCATGGAAACAATCACCGTGTACGCACAAAGGTTTGGTAGAGTAAAAATAGTTTTAGCCATACCAAAAAGTTCACTATACATGTGCATACATGCCCTGGAAACATTGTTATGAAAGTTATGTCAACATTGATTTTCTTGACAGGCAAGCCAAAATTTCAACTATACATTCATCCGGCTTTTCATTCGTATAAACCGAAATGTTCAAGGAAGTAAAATAGAATGCAAGTACTCACAGTGTATCTGTGTCTTGTTCAATTCTGTCTGGAACAACAGGAGACAAATCGAACTGGATCCTAGGTCTTTTCCTCAAGGGGGTTGACTGGTAGAGCTCACGTTTACCTACATGTACACAGATCGTTCTTAGAATGATTCGAGAAGGAATCGTGCCTGTTTACTGGATTTAGATGTCACAGTTTGAAAAGAAATTAAAATACTACACTGACCTGGGGACAAAATAGGTAAATTGAATTGAATTGAAATCTTACTTGAGTTGGATTCTTCGTTGTCGTGTGAAGATTCTTGATATGAACCACTCCTTGCACGGAGCTCCTCGATGTTCTGATGGAGCAAAATCTCCGCAAATTGGCTATTACTAAGCCCCTTGATATTCAAACTGTCTTTCCTTTCGTTCCACAGGCGAAAAGTTGACTCCCGAAGAAGAATTCTTTTCGTTCCTTCGGTTGCCTTTGGTCGGCCGCGCTGAGGAGCGTGAAAGGCCATCAAAGACCTCACGTTCAAATGATAAATTTCACTCCAAACAAAGCACAAATTTATAAAATAACTAGTCAGACAAAAGAACCGATAATTTTAAAAAACGTTTGTGGTAGTTTGAGTCCTCAGTAAAGCAAACGCACGAGGATGGATGACGATTACTGTTCACGATACAAAATGTCCGAATTTAGATGGCAGATAAAATGGCCGATGTCGAACTTAGCGCGCGCAAGGTATTGTGGTTGCGAAGGATCCTTTAAGCTGTAAAAAGCAATTTGAAAATGGTACAAGACAATACGTACACAACGGAAACACGTGAGATGGATCGAGTAATTTTAGCCGTAATCACTGACGAATACATTAATAATCTTGCGTTACCTGTTGCTGAAGAAAGATAATCAGTTGATGTATGTCCTTGTCCACGGCTTGTTGTTTCTTTTTCATGCCTTATATTTACAGAATCCACAAATCTTATGACTCCAGTGTCCTCGGTACTCTCAGTGGCACCCATCAACTGTTGAAACGGGGAGCGGGATGTTTCTTGAAATCTTCTTTCATGATCGCTGCAGCGCTTTGTTTGAATGACAAATTACGAAGTCCCTCCAGCTGGACATTTGTGTAAATGCGTCATTTGTTTTATCAAAGTACAAAGTTTGTACGTACAGAAAATACTGAAAAGATCGCGCGCATGCTAAATACAAACAGCTGACTAACATGTTTTGCATAATGCACGCGTAACGCGTGACTGGGTGACTGTCGCGTGACGGGTGAGAGTTCGTTGCTTTTGTTCAAGTCATCTCAGGAGAAGCGTTCGAAGTGTTGATGAATGGCGCGAATGAAATAAAGAAAAGGATGGTGAACTCTATTGTACATAAACATAGGCTCGATTACCTGCATTCTTTAACGTTTTCGAACAAAGGAATCAAAACCATGAACGTTTTCATTGAGATTCATCGTTACCATACCTGGGAGTTTCTCTGGTTGAAGCACAACTGTCTTTTTACCTCACCGGACTACAAAAAACGAACAGTTCTAGGAGCCCTTTTTGCTGTCAGTGACTTAAAGTTTCTTACCTACACTCAAAGACTACGAATTACAGCGATACCGCTTTGCAATCGCGACCAAACCAGTGCAAATCGCACCCAAATCGAAAGTCGCAGTTATTGCGCGGGAAAAGTTGCCCTCGAAAGCACGGCAAAAGTTCCTTAAGAAGGGGCCTTTCTAAAGAACAAAGTAGGGGAGAACTCGAGAGCTGCCTAATTGTTGCAGTGCATTTAGGAAAGAAAAGTTTGGTCAAAGCGGGAAACAAAGGAAGGGTTGTGACAAGACAGCCCCTGAAAACGAGATTGGCCCCTCCAATTTGACACGTTGCCCCTTGTCGACCCCGCCCCTAGTTCAAAGCCATGGGTTCTTTTTCTCGCCGTTATTGATCAAAAAACTATGGAGGGATACCCGTTGGAAACTTTGTTTGGGACAGCCTAAAATCTAAACTCCATTAAAAGATAACAAATGGAACATTGAAGAATTTTATTAATTCTCTATTTCGGTAACCAAATTTACCATACATGAAGAATTTCTCAAAGAAAAACATAACGACTTGACTTTATACAACATCTACATAAAGCAAAATGGAACTTCCATAGAGAAAACACAAGCAAATAAATAACAAAATGACCGCTAAATATTGCTAATGTATGGCAATAACGACTTAAAAATCATAGGACAGTCCCGTGTAACAGAAAATGATTTCTATGCTAGGTTGTAGTATTCCGAATTATATTACCCAACACAGAGAAAAAATATTCTGAATACCTTCCTAGTTAACTACTGTGCAAGGAGCATTTCTAAATCCTCTATTCGGACCCTGAGACTCCTCTATTCTGTTATTGACACAAAGAACTTGTTTGCAGGCTAAATTACTAACATACTGAATGACAATAATACATCTTCATTACATTTGTGAATATGTACTTGAAGAAACTATCAGATGTTAATGATATACAGCTTATACAGGAGTACCCAACGACCTTTTCTGAGAATTTTTATTGTACGATGTACTAAACACTAGCTGAGTGCCCCCCTGTCAATCTTCGTTAATATTTAACTTTCCTGGGAAAAAAATAACCGCTCTTCAATGCCAGCGAGCAAAACGTTTGAGAAATTAAATTCCCAACCAGCTACGAGCATGTCGTTTCTCAACGAGCCAGCAAAGCTGAAAATGCCACAAAACACGAAATGCCAGCCAGCACGGGTGGAATCTTTCCAGTTTGCCAGCCAGCAGTTGCGTAAGGAAGAAAAATACCCAGCCAGCTAAGTATTGATTTTAATTTAATTTTTGGGCAAAATATGTCAAATGGTTTATTTCGGATGTCAGATCGTTCCCAAGACGGGCAATTGGCTTCTATCTGTATCCCGTGTTGTTTACTTTTAGTTTTTTCCCCGAAGTCCTATCTTCTCGCAGATAAAAATCCATCAAAATACGAAGAGCATGAATGGAAATGACGTGTTTTGATTTCTGACAGCCAGTAAGACTCATTACGGACACAAATTCTAGCATGATTTCATTAAAATAACACTGCCAGCAAAATTTTTATTTCAGCAAACATTTTGCCAGCCAGCCCAAAATCGGCCTGCAGAGCGGTTATTTTGCAGATCGGCTCCATCGAGCACTTCTGCTTATATACCCCAGCTTATTCAAATACAATCCCATCTAATTGTCCCTTTTTGAATTTAAATTTACCGCTGAAAACAAGCATCAGTGACACACAGACCTTACCCAGCCTTAATGTTTCCCCATTGGCTGTTATACAAATGTCAGTGGTACATTCACACCAATCGGAGAAAAGACTCGTCCTCATCGGCCACACTACCACGGTGCCCAGGCGCGGATCCAGGGGAGGTGAAATGGGTGAACTTTCACCCCCCCCCCCCCCCCCTTTTTCTGAGCCCCCCTTCTTTCTTTTTTTTTTTTTTCTTATCCCTCAAACACCTCAACCAGGCTTTGGTTCTATTACATTATTACAAAAATTCACCCCCCATTTCAAAATTCTGGATCCGCACCTGGGTGCCACTACCCAAATCTAACGTGAGCAACATTGTAAGTAGTTTTTTAGTTCGTTTGAGGATTAATTTATTTAAATCCTTGTTGAAACTATTCCATATCAACGTACTGGTAACTTAGTGCCATTAAACTACGTGCACGGGACCTCGTAATTGTCTCTGTAAGGATTACCTATAAATATTTTCAGGTGATTTGTTCCTTTTTGTGTTATTAATCGCATTGTAATTGTCTTGGAACAAATCGTATTGTAATCGTGCTGTAATTGTCTTGGCGAATCTTGTTATTGTCTTGGCGATCAAACAGGGATGGCGCAGTGATTAGAGCACTCGCCTCCTACACATGTGGCCTGGTTCGATTCCCAGACTTGGCGTCACATGTGAAGTTTTTCTCCAAGTAATATGGTTTTCCCCCTATCCTCTAAATTCTAATTCAATCCAGAATTCAAGGGCCACAGTTTTTCAGTTGATAAGAAAGTCAAATTGATTTGATAAATATTAACAAAAGAAGAAAAATGTTAGAGGAAACAGTCACATGATCTGAGTTGGACTGGGATGGTAAAAAGATCAGTAATGGGAGTGTGGCGTGATAGCTGGCTTGCCTGGGCTTCGGTGTGAGCTTGGCACAAGTACATGCCACTCAACTGAGCATCAGAATGTCTATGCCACTCTCCGACACAATTTTCCCCTGGCTATCTATCTATCTAGGCTGGCCTCCCGTGATGGAAGGCCTATACCAGTACTTCTTCTTTGATTCATTGTCTAAGTTCAGTTGTGCATGTGCATCTTACATAACAACCTTTGAAAACAGAATTCCAATTGGAGGTCTTCTATTTCAATCCATTCATTTGAGCTTCTTTGATCAGTGGGATTTCAGCATTTGCTCTGACCTCTGCGAAAGTGTACTCCTTGACAAGGACTCCATCTTCAAATACAGTCTCGAGAAGATCCTGTCCACAAGAACAAAGGTATTGAGTTGCTGACAAATTAGTACAAGTTAGAATGCACTGGGTAAGAGACTATACTAGCGTATGTTTATACAAAAAATTACTGACAAAAGACATTTGCTTCTAAGGTCCTTTCTAGAGTCCAGTACATGCATCTTCAATGTCTCTCTAAAGAGCACAAATTAAAACGTTTTGATTTCACCTTCTCTTTATCACCTTGACCCTCTTCAACTGTAATGTATTTTCCCTCTGCATCCAGTTCAAGGGAAAGCAAACCTTTCTTAGAATGCTTTGTTGCATCGGTGATGGGCTGCTTGTAAACATTCACCTTAAGGAAAGAAATAAACATAATAACTTTGCAAAACGTGATTATCCACATAAGTGTAATCCTGAGAAATAAAATTTTGGAGGCATGAACCAACAATGTTCGACAACTAGCCTGTGTAGCTGACAGTTTAGTGTGGGAGCTTGAGAGAGTGCGAGCCAATGGCAAAACAGCAAGGAGAATGGAGTGGAGGGCAACAAGAAACCGCCTGCCCAGATTCGGGGCCTTTTTGAGTAGTCCTAGCCTGCATAGCTGGTGGTTTTGTATGGGAGCTCGCGTGCGAGTTAGCGGCGAAGCCACGCTCATGGAGAAACTGCCTTTTTGACTGCAATCTCCTAATTCACATATTTGACATCCTGTTGACAGCTTACTCAGGCTATTCAACAACCTAAGTGGAAGTCAAAATCAAAGTTCAGACTAATGGCCAACAAGCACAAAATATGTTGTATTCAGCAAGTTTTGACCTAGACTTACTGGCTTATCATTAATAACAGCAAAGCAACACTTGTAGGCACACTTCTGAGTGTCGCGGTCCACTTTCTGAAGCAGTGCACCTGATGAGAGAAGAATGATCGGTCAGTGAAGAGTGATGATGGAATCAACAAAGTCCTCAAAGTTTTTGTCGTGACATGAAAATTCATGACAAAATGAGTAACATACTGACAAAGGTTTCTTTAGTTAGTAAAATAATGATGTATGTGAGAATGAATATATGGAAATCATATATTTGAACTGCGGATTAAAGAATGAATATGTGAATGATCATCGCAGTTATGAATGCTACTTAAGCAGTAGCGAAAATAAAGCCTGAACTTGTAAGAACAAACCTCCACTTCCAAATGCAATATTGTCAGCACTCCACTTGTGCTTCTTCATATTCTCCAAAATGTCAGTTAGAGTTTCATAACTGATACCATCCCCCTGAGGCAAACGAAATTATCATTTTTAGAAATTACAGTCCAGTAAATGTGTGGTCAGCAACAATTCAATCAAAGTCAAATTTAAAATAAATTCCATAACAAAAAAGAGATGAAATGTTTGTTCTCTTACTTGAATTATTCTGAGGTAAGGTGGCAAAACATAAAATCCTTTAGAGTTTTTGTCACTCCCAAATTTCCGACCTGTAAACGCAAAGGAAAGTACAGTGTAGTCAACAAACTGTTTAATTAGTGCTGCTTTCAGTGCAATAGACTCCCAAAGTGTGACATCACAAATATTTGAAATTTTGTAATATTATTATGGAATTTGTTGAGATTTTCAGAAAGAGCAAGATGAAAAATGCTAACTTGCCAAATTGGCTCTGAGATATTAGCACTGTACATTATGCGCTGTTGACTCCATACAAATCCTTCTAAATTTTGACTTGGGTCATAACGTTATGAACTAAGTAAAATTTATAAGGATTTGTATGGAGTCAGCAGAGCCTAACACTGGTGATATCTCGCTCTCAAAGTGTAAGAAAATGCAGAGTTTTGGCAAGTAGGCCTTTTTCATCGCCTTCTTTCTGAATATCCCAACAAATCCCAAAATGCCACAAAATTATTTAGTTTTTGTGATGTCACCACTTGAGGACTCTACGAAAACAGGTACTTACGCAGGATATCTAAAACTTTCACTACCACTTCTGAAGGATCTCCCGAATCTGGGCGAATGACAAGTACACCTAGGATGACAATAGAGACAAAAAGAAATTTAATGAAATCACTCAAGAGCGCAATAAGCCACAGAAAAATTTGATACTAATGGTTCCTTCAAAGTGGTTTTAATTATCTTTGTTGTGTGATCTGTAACAATAAAGCAAGCAAAGCAATAATAAGCTTTTTCCTTGCCAGATTGCAATTCAATGATTCCATGCAACACTGTATTCAACAATTGTGTTGCATTGAAATTGAAATAGCTCCAAATATTCTCTACTTTGGCATAGAGGCAGTTCTCACGAAAGAAACTTAGTTCTGTCACAGTGTTGGACAAGGAAAATTAGCTGAATACTTTTTGCCGAGTACTGAAGAACAACTCCAGTGAGCAAATTTACTGATTTCCTTCATGGCATGAACATGTTGTATGTCAAAATGAAATTCAAGTCAAAATGATTTTAACCTGGGTCAAAATGAAAATTGTTTGCCCTCCAACATTAATTATTCATGACTCATGAATAATTGTGGGTTAGAAGACAAGGGAGTTTCATTTTGACCCAGGTTAAAATCATTTTGACCTGAATTTCATTTGGTCCTACATAACATACACACTGAAGCAAACCAATCAAGCACTGACTCCTCTTTTTGTGGTTGCTTGAGGAATTGAAACAAAATAATTCTTGAATGTGTTTATGACTAAGCCTTTCGTTATACCGGAATTGAACCTTTCCTGTGTGATAAACAGTGTCTCTCAGAACTAAGTTAATTGGAAGCAGTTGTTAATATTTCTATTTGAAGACAAAATAGTCACTCATGGCAGCACTTGCTGAATAAACCCAAAAGTAATGTATTCAAATAAATTAATAACAGAAAAAAACACATGAATGAAGTGAAATGTGGACTGCTCTTCATGGATAGTATTACATGTACATACTACTACAGTTGTAGTTTAAACACGCTATAATTTAATTCAAATGTGCTGTTATAACTAAACAACCTTCTTCACCGACTCTTACCCTTGTTTTTTTTTCCCCTGTCAACAACAAGCTCCTTTAATTCCTCTCCCCAGTATTTCTCACAAGCCTCCCTGTAATAAAATGTTAAGTTTGGTCACAGCACAGGCAACCCAAGTGAAAACAGATGACCCCTGGAGAGGGTGCCATAACCTGGTAACGTATAATCTTTCCAGCTGTCGCTGAGTGTTGCCCTCAGAAGGACTGTTTTTGACAACCTTTGCACAAAAGCCATTATTGCATTCCACATCAGGAGAACACAGCCTAAACTGAACGCAAGAAGCCTAGGCACAAGCATTTAGCAGAAGGAATCTTGATTTTTAGGTTGGTTCAGGTACCGGAAATACGTCATAGGCTCCACGGGCAAGGTGTGCGCACATCTAAAAGCATCAGAATGCGTGTGCATGTTTTTTCTTCCATGTGCAGTTTGTCTGCACTGTCAGCTCCTTGACAGGTCTGTTCTACTCGGTATGTTTAAACTCAATCCTTTTTGGAAGTAAATGCAATGTTTTTTGAAAATTTCATAGGTCTAATACAATGAAGTCTGAGCAAGAACTTGTTTACTGCTTCTGACCTGTACAGAAAGTGCATTATTCTATCTACAAAGAGGCAAATATGGCATGTGTTTGCACCAACCTCAATTCCCATGAATTAACACACTTAGTAATCCCTGATTACTGCTAGTCAGATTAAAGTAATGTTCACTACTTCTCAAGTACACTCATCCTAAAGATGTTTTGTGCTTTTGAACTTCTGGTTTCAACCACTACAATGTAGAGTGTGCATTACTGTGTGTACTTGTCATCTCAAACCCATTATATAACTATTCATGTCAACATTTATGAATCATATTAATGTCTCATGTGTGTGTCTTTATCCACTATGGGACATGAGGACATGTCAATCATTTTTTGGAGTCCTCTCCTGAGCAACACACTGGGTCTCACCCCAGGTGAGGCCCATCTCTGTCATCACTGGTTTTCATCAAATTGGTGTTGGTTTCTCATATTTTTGTTTGCCAGGTAGAGTCCATCTGGCCGTTTATGCCTAATCCATGGGTAACATAGTCATTTGCCATGATTAGCATTACTGGTAACCAATACATCTGGAACAAGAAGACTCAGATAAGCTGGTACAAAGTACCATTGGTAAACAAAATTATTAAGAGCTCACCATATGTTGTAGCTATCACTGACACAAGCAACCAGGCCAGTTGGAAACTAAAAGCATTCAACAGAGCACAGTTAATTTTAAACATTAGCTTAAGAAACCAGCCTGTTATGTTGTCTTTCTCTTAACGTCTTCAATGTACAAGTACACGTTCACTTAAGGTTACAGTATATATTAGAGATTGAGCAGACTGCAGTCCCTTACAGTCCAACATTATTCTACTCTAAGTATAACTAAGTATAAGAGGTTTTACATATTTGTCTGCATGGAGTAGGATTACAATTGGATGCCAGGAGTAGCATAGCTGCCAGCCCACAATCAGCCCCCCCCTCAAACATTGAGAATTGATAGGGAAGCAAGTACACAACATCATCATTGGCATTGTAACATTTGATCTGATTGGTTAATTTCCAACCAATAACATTACTCCTGCCACACTACTGAGGGTGCTGATTGTGATGGATTTGATGATGGCTCTGTCTAGCAAAGTAGCCACACTGTAACGGCATATCTGCTTGGAGAGCTCACAAATGTATGATTGTACAGTCTCACTGGGAAAAACTAATGGCAAAGCTTGCAAGAACGGTTTATTGGAGTTTATGAGGGAACATTTTAATTTTGTTATCCAACTTAACAGCAAAATACATGTAGCTCAAACAATGCAAAATATTTGAAAGTTTATTGTTGTGAAAGTCAAGTCTCGCAAGAAATGGCAAACTTCAGCAATAATCAGGGACTCAACAACAACAACAACTTTATTTATGACTTATTAAATCAATTTGTCCACCCAAGACTCTAATCTGGAGATCAGGAGATACGGTCCAAAAGCTGGAGTCTCCAAGGTTATCCAGGAGGGTTGACAGCCCTGCCACACTACTGAGGGTGCTGATCGTGATGGATTTGATGATGGTTCTGTCTAGCAAAGCAGCCACACTGTAACGGCATATCTGCTTGGAGAGCTCACACATGTATGATTGTACAGTCTCACTGGGAAAAACTAACCTGTTCCAACATGTTCTTAAATGCATCCTTTTCTCCTTCTTTTCCCCAAGTTGTGATGGTGCTATTGATGAAAATATTGTAACAAATTAAAAACAGCCTTCACATCAAGACACTGATCAACAGACTAACACAGGAGATAATAATTATTATGAACTCTCCACAGTATTTGTTTGGTCTAACTAAGCAGCAAAAATATACAATCTCATGTAAGCTTGGAAAACACCAAGTGTTCTAAAAACAAGTGACAGAAAAAGAGACAAGCTGCTGATTTAATTTTCAGACACAGATATTAACATTACAACTATCTGGTACAAACAGTTTTAGTAGTAAATAATTAAACATAAATCACTTCACATTTGAGTGTGGATGTATTTAGCACACACAGTGCTATAGTGGAACCTTGATTTAACAAGCCTCTATTAATATAACAAAGTTCTCGATATAACAAATGATATCCTTTAGCCTGATTTTTTTAAATGTATGGAAAAGAACCTTGACCAAACCCTTGACATACATACATACATACATACATAACTTTATTTCAATTTGGATTATAGAGTAGCAAAGAAATATGCTAGTATCTCAGAATGTACTCTAAAATAACAAATTACACAGTAACTACGATATTAAATTACAATAACTTAGATAATTATAATATTACGATATATAGATAACAAAAGTATGTACAACAAGATAAGGCATAATAAAAACTAAAACAGATACGATTTGATATTGTTCCTGAAGTTAGTCCCATGGCACTTCATTAAATCGAGGTTCCACTGTAATTGGGGACACTATCTATCATGGTAAAGCCCTGGCTAAATGATCAAACATTTTCATCCAACATCATGTTTGCTTAAACACATCGTTGGGTGGCTAAATGGACAAACAATGTTTGACCAAACACCAGACAAGTGAGTTCATGGAACGATTTTTTTAGTCGTGGATACGCGAAAGCGTAGGAACGAGTATTGTGAGGGGGCAGATTATGCAAATTTGTCACTCACTCAGATGTAAACAAATCGATATGTCAACGGCATACCAATAGATATCGATTTTCCGAAGTATTGCCGGAATACCTCTATCGGCTTTCCAAAGTAATGTCTGAGGAGCAACAGTCAAACCGATGAATGGAATGAAAAAAGTAAGTAAAGTAACTTTATTTCAACTCGGATCAAAAGAAGTAAACGGCAAAAGGAACGTCCGATCAAACAGCCGAACGGCGAAAGAAATTATAATCAATATTCCGTCACAAGTGCAGCTTCTCCTTCATTCATCCAATTCACGATCTGTGGAAAAAATATATGAGCCGTTTAACCCAAGATATTTTCCAAGTGTGTACAGGAATTGACGGCGAAAACTTTTGACACCAATATAGCTGCATTCGCGAAGCCATTTTCAGTGTTGGAAATAATATTCTAACGAAAACAATACAATCTAAAATTAAATTATTTTTAGGTGGCGCCATCGCATCTAGCCACAACGTAAACACAAGTTTGCTTTGAGAAATATTCTTCTTTTTAACTAAACGCGCCACTTTTTTCAGTAAACGTTTTGAATGAAACTTGATTATTTTTATATCCAAAAGCATGGCGTCGATGGTTGTTTGTGAAAATGACGGCAAATGTCAAATTTCGGTTGCGTTCACGTTCGTTCGACAGCTTTGTGTAACAATTTTCTCGAAATACTGCAGTGTGTTGGCTGGTTTCGTTTTGGCGAAATTGTCCTTTCGCCTGATATTTATCCAACCATACGGACAAGACAGAAACCTTTCAAAAGGAGCACATTTTTTTAACTCCCACGAATCTCCCTGCCTCGATAATTCATTCAAACGCGAATATGTAAATATCAATCCCAAGGTTAAATTGTGTTAAGCTCGTGAACAATAAAATTGATGCTCAAAAGAGCTGGACGTTTCAGAACGCATTAAAAAGTTGTTTAAACACTTTCGAGAAAGAGTTTTCACCCGTTTAAACTAGTTAAAACGCCGTTTTCTCGAGTCACCTTGGCTTAATCCCCCTTATCGCAAATAAGGTCACATATCCACGACTTCTTCACAGTTGTACTTTGATTCATATTATCGCTGAAATTTTGACTTTATGTGGTTCATTTTGGTTGCCTTTTACCAGCCATACATGCTTTGTTGGTTGGGGTGGCATTTGTTCTCAATACAAGATGTTGGATGAAAATGTTCAATCTAGATCAAATAAGGAAAGGAAAGCCATTTTAATGCAATGTTGAGAGAATTGTAATAATTGTGAAAACTTGTGAATAACTTGTGAAAACTTAACTTGTGAAAGCTGTAATGGTTAGTCTGACAACTGTTGTTTCGTCGCTGCCAAGCAACTCTTCAGAGACCTTCCTGATATCTGGCAAACTCGTTGAGCATCTCACTCAAAGACCCGTTCGCAATCAGTTCAGCAGAAGCAATCTCGCCTTATATCGCATAAGGATTCCCGACCGCTAAATATTCACAAGAGCATTGTAATAATTGTGAAAACTTGTGAATAACTTGTGAAAACTTAACTTGTGAAAGCTGTAATGGCTAGCTGAGGCGGCTAAACAGTCAAATATGTTCTTCCAACACGATGTTGGATGAAAGTGTTTGATCATTTAGCCAGGGCTTAATTAGTTGAAAACTGCTACCAAGAACACTTCCTCTCAGTTGTGAGGCTCATGCAGTGTATATGTTGCAGGTAGAAGTTTAATTCAGGTAAAAAAAATTTAACCTACAATCTTCAACAAATCTCTTGGGAAGGTTGCAACAATTTGCCTTATTAATGTCTTCCCCTCCCCCCTTTTCAATGTTGCGCCAATGTTGAATCGAACCACACAATTTCCACGCTTTTTGTATTCGCTAAACATCCAACACTGAACTAGGGGGATGGGGAGGGAGAGAAGAAATTATCCACAGAGATTAACATTTATTAATAAGGTAGTCAAGGAAAACACACATAAGGCTTGACGATCGTCAAATCCTTCCAAGTAAAATTGGCAAAGATTGTAGGTTGAAAATCAATTTCTTTTTTCTCTTTCCCTAATTATTCAGAATTAGGGCTAGGAGAAAAAGAGGATTGAGATTCAACCTAGGTAAAAAATGTTTTACCTGAATTTAATTTTTACCTGCAACATATACGGTATATGCAAGCGCTAGACTTACCTATGTTCAGCAGCTGGGATTGAAAAGCCAGCAATTTCACACCCATAATAATTCCTGTGGAGAATTTAATGGTTGGAATAGTGTGCATTCAAGTAATAATTTTTCAGAATTATAGGGACTTGAAGAAATCACAACCATGTCTACACTGTAGCTACATTCATATGTACCAGGTACTGAATGGAGAGCTTCTTTGTGTTAATTAGAACATGGAACAAGAAGATAATGCTCTACCAATAATAATTCGGGTAGGGCAATGATGAATGACTACTGTTCAGAGAAAACTGTAAGTTGTTATTAATTAAATTACTTGCCAATTATTCACTGCTTCTATCAAATTTCCATGTTTTCAAATAACAAATTATTAAAATATTTAACTCGCCTTGCTAAAACCATCCCTGCTACAGTGTCAGTCCCACAAAAATTGACAAGATGAGCTGCCCCACCAAGAGATGCTGACTACAAGAATAGAATAAAAAAGCAAGTTAGAGTTTTCAACATTCTGGTTACCATGAGGTTCATGTATTTTCTAGCCTTCAATAATAGCCTTAACAGTAATGAAAATCACACTAAAGCTAAATGAGCAAGGTGTGACAAAAAGAGTGCAGGTTCGCTAGACACTGATAAAATTCCCCTTAATATAAAAAATGAAGTGCACGACAAAGTTCTTTCATGATGGTTGATTAGCTCTGATGCAAGATACATGTTCATAACAAGTGAAGTGATTTTATTTATTTATCTATATTTATTTATTTATAAGCATGGAGGTACAACAAGAGGACACTAAGTCCCTTACAAAGGCCCACCTCCAGTGGTCAGAGAGAGCAAAACAACGAAGAGTACTCCTGACTAAGACTCTAACCTCAACGGATGTGCTGCCACGGAAACCAAAATCATGAAGTTTAAAAGGGAGTCCATCCAAATTGTCAGCTGTTTCAACAAGGTACTGAAAATCAATTCAACCTTAAGTTTACCTTACAGAATAACTGTTTATTTGTAGCATACATACATATAATTATGTTCTAAGAATTGTTATTAATTAAATAAATAATAGTCATTTGCCATTTACACATGATTTCAGTAAGTAACATCTGGATCTAGAGCAAAACAGTTTTTTCTCTAAATGGAGCAATTGAAAGGTTACAAATGATAATAAAGCTGCACTTTTTTGACAACAATGCATATCCACCTTAATGCCAGGGGTATGAAATTATCTAACGCTGGCTTTAAAAGGAAAGTTGCCAGTTACAAACCAAAGAAAGTCCCCGCGACAGTTTGGAGTTAAATAGTCCTTTGAAACTCTGAGAAACCGGTCATCTTCACTCCAGTTATCAGCCAGAATGGGTCATCTCACAGTTCTTGCTAAATTTGATACTCGCTGCAAGACTTATTAGAACATACAGCACAAACAAATTGTTATGCCCCTTTCCCTAAAAATATCAGACAGTACTACCATATTGGTATGCAGTCGATAGAGCCAATTTTAGCAATTCCAAGAGAGATCGGGTGTCCAAATGTAAAGTCAAGTACAAAGCTTAAAACAGGAATTTCAAGATGGGGTTAAGCCTGAAATAAACTTCTTGGGGCTGTAATCTAATTATCTAGGTCACAACATTTGAGTACCTCAGCTATAATTTGCTTTTGTGCTCGCGAGTTTGTGGCAACGGTCATTGGATACCAGGACTGTACCAGTAATGTCTAGAAAAGAAAACAACATTGGCTAGTACATGCACGTCAGTTATAAACATATTACTCATATATAATTATATTTTATTAAGTAAAAATGACAACAAGAAGTGTATACGTTAATTTGTATACTATCAAACAGAATGTGAGATTCCAACTTCCAGTTTTAGCAATTAAATGCGCAACCATAAAATAGGGTAAACTCCAACAGGCAACATGAAGGAGCTGATTCAGAAATGATGATGAAAAATCACTCCACTCACATGAAATTTCGACATTGACAAAGAGAAAGAAAATTGGACAACAAGATTAGAGTTTTTTAAATTAGACAGCAACATACCAGCATGAGTTTCTCTGCCTCTAGCGACTCTAGAGAATGACCAGTCGCTGTCTTTTATGTCACTTTCCAGATTCAATTTACCAAATGATTTTTTCATTTTTTAACGGCTTTTCTCGATTCACTAAAGACATCAACAGATACTGTAGTGATCATAGGTCACAATTAGCGCGACCAGAACAGCAGATGAACACATACCCGGTACAATGGAAAAACTCAACAGATTGATACCAATTATGTCCAAGCAAATTTAGTTTCAGCCCAAAGGATTTATTCTAGACGCTGTCACAGGCTGCACGTATACGCAGGAGCATGATAGCCTCGCTTTAAAATAATTGAGGGGAAAGTGCTGCCTTTGTAATGACATCTGCAAATGGTTAGTCTTTTGAGTCCTCTTGGATGAGGAAGATAGTACCAACTCTTTATAATTGATTCTGTGAGATGTCAAAGAACCACTAAGGACATAATGAACCCTGCAGGCTGTGACCACCCCATCCCAACAGTGACATGTGAACCTTCCGAATTTGTGACATTAATTAAAATTGTTTGAATCTTAGACAGAGGACAAAAAGACCCCCCACCCCTAACAGGGCTCCTTAAATGGGCTCCTAACCAGATGGTTTCTGTGGATGGTAAGTTCCCACAGCTTCATAAAGAAGCACTTTCAAGAGAAATGATCGGTTTATACTCAATCAAACATTGTCAGTAGTAATTGAGAACTATCTGTCTCACCTCAACCCAGTTTGTGAGCCATGGACAATGTGGATCTGTATTTTGAACTGTGAACAAAACTGGACAACAAAAGAAAGGACATGAAAAATAATAACAAAACCCAGAGACAGGCTAGAGGGCAAACTTAGACTAAGGCATTATATGTCTGTTCGAAAGACAGACTTCAAAGAAAAAATGCCTAAGACTTGGAAATTCTTTAGTTGAAAAATCATTGGGTTAAGAAGATGGCTTCCTTTCTTTATCTATTGACATTGATACTTAGTTTGAAGCATCGAAACATCCACCAAACTGCTTATTATAGGATTTCCAGAATTAGGTGTTAACCTATCATCATCAAAAGCCAAAGGGGGAGGGCAGGTCAGTATTATTGTTGTAATCCTGCAAACTACTGTAAAAACAGTCTTAGCACCACTTATGGTCATACCTTTGGGCTATTTTGGATTTGG
>JAEMWC010000650.1:350000-402500 GCA_016490735.1 Pachyseris speciosa
TTGCAGTGGCCACCACCCTTGTGTTCCAGCTCTTGCTTAACTTCTCTACCGTCCTTGACAACCAGACAGGGAATCTATGCAAGATCATCATTTCCTCCAACCAACCATGGTCTACTGAGTCGTACGCCTTCTTGACGTCAATCCGTGCCATACTCAGGTTATGCTTTCGCCAATAACAATCTAAGGTCACAGTTCTGTCAATCAGTAAATTGTCTATAGTTCCGCTATATCCTGCATGTGTGCCCCTCTGGGCTCCATCCATTAAACTGTGTGTCTCCAGATGTTCATTCGCAGGTCCTAACAGGCACGACGTGAAGGTATTTAAACAGTCAAGTGATCGGTCTCTGGTTATCCCTGGTGAATTCTCCGGGTTTCAGGAGTGGTGTGGTTTTGCCTTCGCAGAACCAGGCTGAACACTCTACATTGGTATTTGCGATGGTCTGAAATGATAGAGCCACACCCTCATGAAGTCTTTTGCCTTTTTCCCCCAAAAATTGGTCAGCCTATCAGGGCCCGGCACACTCCAGTTCTTCTTTCCTTGCTAGTACCTTTCTAGCTTCCGTGGTGTCTAGCTTCCAGGCATTCTCTGATGGGGGAGGAACTCGGCTATAAATTGCAGATCTTATGTCCTTGAGCCACAGAGCATTTCTATTCCCCGTCCCTTGACTTTCCCATAGCCGTATCCAAAAGAATACGTATCCATAAGAATTTAATAAGTTGTCAAAAATTATAGAAACATTGAGAAACACTGAATAGTACAGGAAGTATTTTGGTGCAATCATGTAATAGAATCCTAAATTAGCATAGAATAACGTTTTTATGATCTGTATTTTTTCATGCCAGTGATTATTAAAGTTATTATTATTTTAATTATTATTATTATTATTATTATTATTATTATTATTATTATTATTATTATTATTATTATTATTCCCAGTTCACATTGGATTCTTAATCTTCAAACGGGCTAATTTTCCAATACCAGGGCCCCGTCCCCTTAGGTGTCCATCAAATTTCTGATGATTCTTGCTGTTCTGAGTAGACATTCAAGCTTTCTGTATTTGGAAGCATATTTCTGAAAACCTTTACTAACATTTACTGTTCCTAGGGCCCCAATTGGTATTACTGTAACTTCTTTGCACTTCCACAGACGCTTCACCTCTCTTTTCAAGTCCTGGTATTATTATTAATATTATTATTTATTATTATTATTATTATTATTATTATTATTATTATTATTATTATTAGAGCAGTCTTCAATTGAGTGTCGAAAGTAATGATGGTTTTGCTTTGGTTTTGCATTGCTTCGCTCTGTGATTGGACAGTAAAACTCACACCACTTTCTCAACCAATGAGAAGAAAAACCAAAACCAAATGTGATTTGCACACGCATATTTTCCTGTGCTTTGCACCGGCTGCACGTAATTGTTTTATATTCTGATTATGATTAGCTCATTGCATTGCTTACTTCTATTGTGATTGGCTGGAGTAATTGAAGGCCTCGGAGCACAACCATCCTATGTCGAATTTTGGGTTGTTTTTCGATTTTGCCGGGATTTGCCCGAATTGTTGCATGTAAACTGCAATTCGATTGAAAGAAGATGTAATGCAACTTGCAAACCACTCCCATGGAAGGTTGGTTTCTTGGTGTACGTACGAAAAAATGCATTTCTGGATTCTGGATGAATCAGTCAAAAAAATACCATACAATGTGTTTCCATCGAATTGCAGTTCACATGCAGAAATTCAGACAAATCCAAGCAAAATCGAAAAACGACTCAAAATTCGACATAGGATGGTTATGCTCCGAGGCCTTCAATTGCTTTGGTTTTGGTTTTACGACACTCAATTGAAAAGCACTCTATTATTATTATTAGAGCGGTTTTCAATTGAGTGTCAAAAGAAATTCTGGTTTTACTTTGGTTTTGCATTACTTCACTCTGTGATTGGCCAGCAAACCTCACACCTCTTTCTCAACCAATGACGAGCAAAACCAAAACCATTCGTGACTTGCACATGCGTATTTTCCCGCACTTTGTGTCGGTTACATGTAATTACTTCGAATTCTGATTGGTTCGTTGCACTGTTTCGGTCTGTTGTGATTGGCTGGAGTAATTGCTTTCAATTGGTTTTGGTTTTCTGACACTCAGTTGAAAACTGCTCTATTATTATTATTATTAGTTCATAGTTTGTAACTAATAATAATTTTGCAATTATTTATTGTTTTGTAAATATTGCATGAATTGTTAAATAAAATTATTATATTAGTGTCATTAACATTGCCATTATGCTCACCATTTTTCACAGGAACCACTGACCCTTCAGGAACAGCTCTGATTCTCAGTGGTAATTTGCCATCATATTTTTCCAAAATATACTGCCAACCTGTTAAGACAAAATCAAGAGGGGAAATTATAAGATTTTGTTTCCCAATGTTAGGGAGACAGCAAACAAGTGCCCTTCTATCCATCTATCAGTGGCTGCCATGTTATTGCCAGAATGAGCACAAGGTGCAAGTGCTGGGATCTTTTGAACTGAGACTAGAGAAGCTGTAGTTAACAGGAGTTGAAAAACTATACATCACTGAATAATTATTCAGAGATGTATGTTGTAGGTCAAAATGAAATTCAGGTCAAGATGATTTTAACCTAGGTCAAAATGAAATTCCTTTGTGTCCCAACCCTAATTATTCATGAACAAAGGAATTTCATTTTAACCTGCTGTAGGTTAAAATCATCTTGACCTGAATTTCATTTTGACCTACAACATAATTATACACTCAGATGTTATCGTGGTGTTTCCAAGTGGTTTGCCACAAATAAAAACAACAATATTATTATTATTATTATTATTATTAGTAGTAGTAGTAGTAGTAGTAGTAGTAGTAGTACAAATATTTTAAAGCTTCATGTTAAACATGAACACAACAATTTCGAAATACGGAAATTTTAGTTTTGCTGAAAGTGTACATAAAAATTTGAGAGTGCGTTTTTTTTAAACAGCATTTTTTTAAATTATTATTATTATTATTATTATTATTAGTATTATTATTATTATTATTATTATTATTATTATTATTATTATTATTATTATTACAACAACAACCCTCTCAATATGCACTGACAACTGACCTTCTTCAGTGACGGAAGTCTGTCGCATAACTTGAATAAAGAGTCTAATAACCCAAATTCACCAACTGGTCTCCTCTTTTTTGTCATTTTGCCACAAAAATGTAGCTTGCCTGCTGGCAACTGTTTGAGTTATGTTCCCCTACATCACAAGTTACTGAAAGGGCTGATTATTGACGCCTAAGTGGTATAATCTATTTCCAAGCAGGTTGACATTTAAAGTCTGACCTTCTTCGTTGAACAAAGAATAACCAAAATGAAGCTTGTAGAAATCTCTTGCTTGGCGGATCTTTTCCTCCGTTACCACTTTACCTACCAGCCATTTCTAAAACACAATGATTGAAAAAAATAGTGAGAATATTATTAAGCGTTCATTGACAGGTGCCAGTCCTCCTTAAATTGAAATACTTAAGCCGCGGCTACACGAGCGATTTTTTGCTCGCGCCGGTGATGCGATTTTTTCAATTTTGTCGCGTCACCAGCGCGCGATGAAAATCGCAAGTGTAGCCACCCTTGAACTTGCAACGCAACAGGTAAAAAGTCGCAAGAAAAAAATCGCGAGAAATTGAATGAGTTCAACTTTTCGCGATTCTTTTTCTGCGATTTTTTGAGCTGTCGCATCACCTGTGCGAGGGTGGCTACACGGGTGATTTTCATCGCGCGCCGGCGACGCGACAATTTTACAAAAAATCGCATCACCATCGCAAGCAAAAATCGCTCGTGTGGCCGCGGCTTAAGTTTGTCACTGGTGCAAAACAGCTGTGTCCAATATATGCTTCTATCCACAAAAGCCTGCGCCACACATTATCAGTTTGCATTTGAGCTTATCATCAATCATGACGTACAGACAAAAACAATGCATTGTTTGAACTTCTCTTCAAATTTCTACCGCCTTTAAACAACCTCTCACCTAAATTATGCAAAATCGAAGGACTTTCGTTTTGAATGGTTATCATACGTTTCAGCAACTGGGAAATGTATTCATTTGTTCATTTAAGCAAAGCAAATTCATGACAGCGTCGATATGCTGTTCAAGGCTAGCAATCGAAGCAGTCAAGCATTAAACAATCGGGAGCTTCACAAATTGATTCTCGTCAGCACTGAAAGGAAAGTGAAAGTTGAGATCGATCGAAGCACGCGGTGGCGGACAGACCTTGATCAGGTACTGCAAACCGAAGAAGCACACTTCCGGGAACTTTCCTCCTCTGCTTTCGAAGTATGAGAATACAATGCTGGTTCCCGATGGGTACTGTTTGTGATGTGACACCTGTTTGGAACAAAAACATCAAGTTGTAAACTGAAACTAGCTCGATCGCGCAACTGGACACAAATCAGAGAAGGACGAAAGTACGAAAGACGTTAAAAAAGGAGAAATGAAAAGGTCTGTGGTAGAAAGCACATGTCGGTAACATCTTAAGTGCTTGAGAACGCAGTTTCGTCTTAAGAAATATCCGCTCCTACCTTGTACGAGTCGGTGAGGAGCAAAATGTTTTCGAAATCCAACCTTTCCGCCATTTTGGCTTTGCCTTGTTCTCAGTCTTTCTCGGAACTGATATTGTTACGTAACCTCACGCAATCTTATGCAAAAATGCTAAAATTCGTGTTTTGTCGTCTTTCCCACCCAATTTGGCATTTTATGGGCAAACTGGGTTGTTTTATTTAAAATGTTTGGTGTGTAGCCAGGCATGTTAAAAATAAAAATATGTTTAAAAGGTTGACACTGGCTAAAATGTTGTGTTGGACGTTTCGCAAACAGCTGTTGCCTTCTTCAGCAAAAGATAAAAATGCAAATGTCTAACGGCGTCCTGATGGTATATGATGTATGTTAATATTAAATCGCATCTCGAAAGAATATTTTAAAGGTTAAACCAAGTCTCTAGAGCTTTCTTAATTACTTCTTCAAATTCTTTATGCTATTGTAAACGTTTGGAAGCGCTATATGTTCGTTTATAGCGTTCATATCTCGCACGGAATGCCAAGCCTCAAGAATAAGTCTTTGTCGCCATGTCGATGACCTGTCAACAATTTCGACGTTCGCCAAATCTATTTGGTGACTGTGACGCACGTGGTGTTTGGCCAACAAGGAATTTTCGTCTAATGTTGCTATGGCTTTTGCGAGCTCTTTGACGCGTTTTTTTAGCGCGCGCGATGTCTGACCGATGTAAACACAATCACAATCTTTGCATTTGATCTTGTACACGATTCCTCTAGAAGCCTCTTCTCGATCTTGTCTTTTGGTTTTTTAAGTATGTTTGCAATTGTCCGAATAGGCTTATGAGCGACCTTGATGTTGAAGCCTCGAAGAACTTTTGCGATTCTCTCGGAGAATCCTTTGGCGTAGGGCAAAATAACCATGCCGCAATGGTCGGTATCATTAACTTCTTGTGGTCTATTTAGTTGGCGGCCATTATAAATGAAATTGGCAGGGTAATTATTAGCGGTAAGGGCTTCCGTTACTCGCTTCGAGAAAAGTTTCACCGCCCCCTCGCCTTCTACCTTTCGCTTCCTCTCCTCCCCTTTTCTTTTGCTTTTCTTGCCTCACTTTCCTTCTCTCTTGCTGGGCATTTTCTGGGCTTCCTTTAGGTGGGAAAAGATTTGGGGAAAATTTTTGGGATCGTAGGATTAGATGGAAGGAAGTGCAGGTGGGTAGTGGAACAAGATTTTCACTCAAATTTTCGGGTCAACGTCACTTGGTTTTTTTGTGTTTTCTCCGGCCTGTTTGACGGAATCGTGCTCATTTTGGTATGGTTTGAAAGATCTCGTCTCCCTACACATGTTACATAGTAAAGTTGTCTGCGAGCGTTAGAACTGATGACGTCACAAGTGGTACAACGGACGTGGTTCTGCACGGCCGGTTTTGGCCGGTGTAGGAGTCAAAGGGTTAACCTGCCCTTTCCCGAGGAAAGCCGAAGAACTGTAATCCCCGACTCTGATATGTATGTGGAAAGGTTTCGTGTTAAGCAAAAAATGGATGTTACAATCGAAGATCAAATATTTTACTTTTTCTTTTTTTATATATTATTTAATCAGAATTCATCACAATACATGTACAATCATACTAAGGAAATAAAAACTAACAAACAATAAACGTTGCGTTTACCAGAATAGCTCACAAGCCTTCTAAATTACGTTACATATCTGCAGATTATTTAAAGTACCGAGTAAACCATTACACTAAATTTGAGTCCATAACGGGTAAGGTGTTTAGTGTTATTTGCCCATAATTTTTAGTGTTTGCTGTTAAATTGGCCAATTTTTTAATGTTTACTGTTTCTGGAGAAAATACCGTTAAGTGTTTGGAAGGTTTTTCGTGAAAACCCCATGGTCTTTTAGCAATGTCAATTCTTATCTGCTCTTGGAAAATCGGTAATAAAATCACTCTTGAACTTTGAGCCTGTGCTCAAAAGGGGCTGTAGAAGCTTATAGACTCTTTTTCTGACCCATGCCCGTCAGTATTCTGGGAAACCTGAAGGCTGTATGGTTATGGAGGCAACATTGTTTTCACCGACAACAAAGATCATAAGGTTAAGACCTTTAATCCCTATAACTGCAACAGTGGAGACTTTGATGGGCCCTGGCCATGAAGAAACTGCCGATGGAACTGAAGAAAACTGCACCTTTACGCAAGTCCATGGAATCTGTTCCTTGCAGAACACTATTTTTGTTTCGGACATAGCTGCTGGAACAATCAAATTAGTTTCGGGGCTTACTGGCACAGTGTCCTTCCTTCACACCCTCGGATGTCTCTATGACAGTTTTTGAATTAGTGCACAAATGATAAACGCGAATGGTTGTAGTTGTTGCTGTTGGTGACATGACTGATCTACCTGTGCAAGGGGATGAATATGACAGCGACTCAGACAGTGATGTGGACGATGATGCCCCATCTGACAAAACGTTCAGCAGATGTGGTCGTGCCATCCGCGCTTATTTTCGCCTTGATTTGTAGGAACATCTGGACAATCAGGTATGGCACATATCCATAGGCTTTTGGCAAGGAAGGAGTGACATTAATCTGTCATTTTTGTTGAGCATTGTACTTTGTATCCTATCACAATGATTAAAAATATTCTGTTATTACATTAATTACAGTGAATTACAATATTTCTCTCCCTCAAAAAATTCGAATTTGGTAGTCTTTGGAAATCTTCGTCAGTCTTCGGTAGTCTTCGGAAATCTTGAAATAATCGGGAATTGTTGGAAAATGGCCCATTTTTTTTCTTTCTGGAAAAAAATTACTGTTACATGTTTTTTAGTAGCCCCCCCCCCCCCCCCCCCCCCATCAGTCCAGTCCGGAGGAAATCATTTCTTTTTATCTGGCACAATTTAGACAAAGTGATGAAGTTCAAATTCGGAAACAGTAAAGGTTTTAAGTTTCTGCACAGCGGGACTATTATTGGAGCCTCCATATACACTGTTTCCTTGAGTTAAATTTTTGCGCGTATCTTTCTAGTTTTAGAACTGATTTTTGTGCAGGAGGCTCAAATTTACTGGGAAAATCTGTTTTCAGTAAATTCCGCACACAAGCATCCGTAATAAAATTGTTGCCAAAGGTGTGGCGTGCGTTGTCCCGATCCTTCTCTTGGGGATTCTTAACAGTGCTTGCGAATTTAGAAACCCGCAGCGTTCTAAAAATAGAAAAGATACACACATACACATACATACTTATCCTCTCCCCGTCGGGGCTTTTCAGGGATAGTTTACATCACTGGCCGGGGGACTTGACCAGACTGCTAGTGCAGTTTACAATTTACGAAGTAACTAATGAGTGCCCCGTAATGTAGATGAGTGCCCCCGTAATGTAGATATCTAGGACAGACACTAGGGGTGGTCACAGCCAGAGTTTTGTTACGTCCCTAGTGGTTCTTTTACGTCCCACAGAATCAGATTAAGTGAAAGTACTGTGAGACGGGGCCTACGGTTTATCGTTCTTATCCGAGAAGACTAGAAAGTCTAACCATTTGCAGATGTCATTACAAAGGCAGCACTTTCTCCTCAGTTATTTTTAAGACCCTAAGTGTTGGTCCGGCCGGGGTTAGAACCCGCGACCTCCTGCATGGTAGTCCGGTGCTCTACCACTGAGCTAACCGGTCTGCGGTTAGGATACGTGCAAAGGTTGACTCAAAGGTTGACTCAAAGGGCTTGTATGGGAGAGTGAAGCTCCTATTTCCTTCGCAGCTGTCGTTTGTGTCGGTCCTATTCTCCCTCCCTACCAACTTTGGTGGGGAGGGAGAATAGGACCGACACAAACGACAGCTGAGAAGAAGGCTAGACTAACCTGCGATCAGGAGTTCTCTTTTACAACCGTGCTCCCCTCAAATAAGAACGCCTGATCGCAGGTTCGTACAAGACAATAACTTGACAACAGTGTGAAATAGGTGTTTCCGTGACGACGTTCACCAACGCCCTGTTTTATCACGGAACAAATGCTACTCCTCTAACTTTACTGGCGTTTCTTTAAGTACAATTTTAAGCAGAACAATTTTTGTTTCTATAGCTGTGAACTCTAACAAGGCACCCGCCAAGCTGGAAACTACCGACCCACACAAACCGCCGAAAAAATTACTCCTTCCTCCACAAAATCATTTCTTTGAAAATGACAAGTTTCTTTCAGAATCCGTGAGCTCTTCAGGAAGTCAAGAGTACGCCAAAGAAATTCCAAAGGATTTTAAAACTGATAGACAAGTAGGTGCCATATTTCAGAACTTCAAACCTTCCGCTCTTTACTATCGGGGCCTGAAATCGGTTGTATTAACGTCTCGAATGATTGTAATCTTCAACGAGGTGGGTCCCCTTATTTTTAGTTACAACTTAGCAACAGAACGGGAACGTCATTTGAGGACGCGAGAGCGCGCTGAAAGGACTGAACACGACTTCCGGTGCTCAATTTGCTGCTCTGCCATTGGTCAAGTCGGTTTTTAGAACTGCGCGCGCCGTTGTCAAGAAGTCCCCGTTGTCTTTGTTAAATCAGCCTAAGCCCAATCAGAACGCGTTGCGTTATAATTTGCATAACCCTGCCCCCACTAAGTTGATCAGTGGAACAGAAAAACACAATTTTTTTAATTCGAAAACGCGCAGAGCGGAATGTTTAAGCTTCTCATTCTGATTGTCCAACACGTTTTGTTTCAAATGAAGAATGATCCTCGCAGTTGTAAACGCAATTTATGCAATTGCGAAAAGAAGCCTGAAAAAAATTCAGGACTTCAACGGGGTTTGAACCCGTGACCTCGCGATTTACCGGTGCGATGCATTTGATTTCATTTCCGCAGTTCATATATGATTCATTTCATATATCATTCACACTCATTTCTTTCAACGGGAACATATGAACCCACAATTGACCTGCTCCCAACGTCAGTGGCTTCATAGCTCAGTTGGTTAGAGCATTGCACCGGTAAATCGCGAGGTCACGGCTTCAAACCCCGTTGAAGTCCTGAATTTTTTTCAGGCTTCTTTTCGCAATTGCATAAATTGCGTTTACAACTGCGAGGATCATTCTTCATTTGATTTCATTTCCGCAGTTCATATATGATTCATTTCATATATCATTCACACTCATTTCTTTCACGGGAACATATGAACCCACAATTGACCTGCTCCCAACGTCAGTGGCTTCATAGCTCAGTTGGTTAGAGCATCGCACCGGTAAATCGCGAGGTCACGGGTTCAAACCCCGTTGAAGTCCTGAATTTTTTTTCAGGCTTCTTTTCGCAATTGCATAAATTGCGTTTACAACTGCGAGGATCATTCTTCATTTGATTTCATTTCCGCAGTTCATATATGATTCATTTCATACATCATTCACACTCATTTCTTTCACGGGAACATATGAACCCACAATTGACCTGCTCCCAACGTCAGTGGCTTCATAGCTCAGTTGGTTAGAGCATCGCACCGGTAAATCGCGAGGTCACGGGTTCAAACCCCGTTGAAGTCCTGAATTTTTTTCAGGCTTCTTTACGCAATTGCTTTAATTGCGTTCACAACTGCGAGGATCATTCTTCATTTGATTTCATTTCCGCAGTTCATATATGATTCACTTCATATATCATTCACACGTTTTGTTTCGTTAGCAAGAAGAACCACAGTGACTGTATCTATATGGAACTACAACAACTTTTTCAGTTCATTGCTGTAAAAACAAATTAAGTTTGTACATTCCTCTTAAGAAACAGGAGTGAAAAGGTCCTGCTGCGAACCGATGAGTGAAAAAAATGAATATTTCGAGAATCGTGCTAGCGTTTTCTGCAATATTTTTTTGAAACGGCACCACTTCGTTACTGATGGATCTTTTAGACCAAACACCTGACGGTTGAGCGTATCATGTCCCAGCAATGATCATCCCTTTTTGTCGTACTGGTCGGGAAGGGGATGAGGCTAAGCAGGTAGAAGAATACTAGATTTCTAAACATTTCTCTCACCAGGGTGTTTGGTGTCGTCTTCTTTTCTCTTCCAGTTCGATTACGGAACTCAAACAAATCAACTTGGAGAAAGAGGGATCTAGCAGAGGCAACCAATTTGTGCGACTGGGGTAGTAACTAAATCGCAGAGACAGCAAAATGAAAACTGACAACAGCTGAACAGCAACAGTAACAACAAAATAAAACCTCGGGTGGTCATCACCGTTGTAAAGGCTAAGTTTAATGAAAGAACTACCCCTTCATGCAATAATGAACGTTTATTTCACATGTCGGCTGTTGCTTCATATAAACTGGACAATTGTTCTAATAATGCGCAAGCCACTATGTGTGTAACCAAGCTGGGTTACCAAGTCACACTTCAATGCTGATCTATGTGCGGTTGAATAAATTAAAAAAGCCACTTCGGGCCAAAAGCCTGTCCATTAGAAATTCGATGAAGCCAGAGTTTTTCTATCAGAGGCTGACTGCTAGGCGACAAACCTGGTTCAATAAAAACCTTCGGGAGACCCAGAGGGCAGATAGTATGGATGGCCCGTGCGGCGGGAATCTTTCCCGACTATTTGCCCCTGGGTCTCCGAGGTTAAGGTAAACCTAAAATGACGCTCATTCCATGGAACTTTCCCATTATAAAGAACTTTCCCTCTACAAAGAATGTTAAAATAAGAATACACGAACAGGAAAGGTTTATACAGGGTGCTGATGAACAGAATACTTTCTACAACATGCATAAATTAAAATTGCCCTGTTTCGCTAAAACTCCAACTATAATACATTACAATGAGACCGCAAATTATAAAGATAAACGAATTTAAAAATAATCCCTTAATGGAGTGTAGGGAAGATGAAAGCACTAACGATCAAAATATGAACGCGCACGTGAATTAAACCGGTGCCAAACAACTGAGCCAGCACGACGATGAAAACGCCAAAGAAAAGGTCACTAAAACTAATATTTTTCAAATCGTACCAATGCATGTGGCTGAATTTGTCAATAATCACAATTAGTCGGTGAAGCACTGTTGTTTAGAGGACGAAGATAAATGAACTAAAGTGTAAACTTCACGTACACAGCCGTTGTTTTACTGTTGAATATTTTATTTTGTGATGCTGTCTTTGGCGCCGTCGTTCCAGCTGCTTCAGTTCCCTATTACACCAACTACTTTACTATCAACACACTCCCTTGTTTACGGACTTTTCAAATTCCAATGTAAAAAAGCTTATTCTCATATAGCGATTCAGGGAGTGATGTATTTCTAAATATCTCGTCCGGCGAAATTCAGAATAACGTTAAATAAGAATAAACCGGAATACGAAGAACAAAAAGAGAAAGGAATTCCTGTTATGTTTATATCGTGAGGTGCGACCAAGAAATGCCTTCCGAAAATTCATCCAAAACTTCGACAAAAGAGCGTGCGAGGAGTACACCCACTACTCCCACGCGCGTCTCGTACCCTTACTGGGCCCAAAGCAAAGTGACCAACGGCGCGAAGGATTGGAACGACAGTCTCCCGACAGAGTAAACATGCCAGGATAACTTTCTACCAATTCAGGGTATTCCGGTTGTCATTCTTGAGTTAAATGGATTGTGTCTCATTCACTGTCAGATTCCTTCTTGTTCTTCTTGCCTATGATCTTTCTCAGTGACTTGGACATGTAATATGGCTTCTCCGGTGAGCCGTCATTGCGCTCGGAATCTTCCACTGCAGAGGCAAATTAACGGTGTCAATTCATAACAAGACCGATTACAGAAATGACGAAGGAGGCAAAATCTGTGTCTGTGATTCTTCCAAAAATCAAGAAATGAGACGAGACTAGGTTTTCTCAGCAAAGCCGCAATAAGCTAGGGGGGGGGGGGGGGGGGGGGGGGGGGTGCGCCACGTCCGTACACGATCTGGTCTGAATAATTTTCAGGATTTGGCCAGCGCACCTCGCACTACCAACGAACATTCCGAGGAGTAGTCCCCCCGATGGAGCGAGGGGGCAAAGTGGAGCTTTGCCTTCGTGTAAACCATACCGATACAGTGGCTAGGAACAGCTCAACCGGCAAGAAGAACGCTGATAAGATTGGTTATTACTCTAGTAGCATTAGTTAGCAAGACAAGAATATGTTCTCTCACCAGCAGCAGTTTCATTAGACTAGTACACAAAGCATTTTTAAAAGTGAAATTATTTGTCTTTTAAATTCTCCTTAGTACTCTCGTGGAGACCGATATTGTATTCAAAATTCTGCGAAGGCGGTTGCGTACAAGGATCACTGAACTTGTTGAGATTATTAGTATAAAAGCCGTAAGCCTTCTAAGCGACGGGCTCGACGTCCATTTTAGAGTTTACGATGCAGTATACGAGTTTTAGGTAACCGAAAGTAATAAACCTATGTCCTTACGGAAACAAAGGAAGATGGTGTCGATGGCCATGTTGTAAACACTGAAGAAGGCCTGTGCGACAACATACGCGCCAATGGTGATGATCTGCAAATAAAACACAAAGATAAAACGCATTAATCTCAACTGGATAAATGTTAGCGTGCTTTACAAGTTCAGCTTGTTCCGTTAAATCCAAACAGTTTGATTACAGTAAAAAAAAAAAGTCAAATTGCACCACGTTACGTATATAACATACATTAGATTAAGTGGCTTCCTGGCCTTAGCTGTGCGGCACTAAATTTAGTCCAGCATTGGCAATGAACAGCTTATTTTGCCAGGAAGGGATTTTAAGTGGCCGAAATGTAAGGTGAAAACCTTAGGGTTGTGGTTGTCAGTCAAACCTGAAATATCTGCACGCTTAAATTATAATGAAAAGATTGAAAAGATAAGAAAAATTCTGAGCTGCTGGAAGTATCGTAGGCTAACCTTGCTGGGGCGAATTACCGTGCTTAAGTCCTTAGCCGCCTCGCAACTAGTCTATTTGTTATCTCCCATGCCTTCCAATTATGATGCAATAAATGAGATTAATACATTGTTTTATCAATTCCTTTGGAACGGGAAGGGAGACAAAATCAAACGAAAAATTATGATTAATGACTACCGCGAGGGTGGCCTTAAGATGATTGACCTTGTCTCTTTCAACAAATCGCTTAAAACAACTTGGATAAAAAAATACTTGGATTCCACGAACAACGGAAAATGGAAAGTTTTTATCGACTTAGCCTTGAAAAATCACGGAGGCAAAAACGTATTTATTGGTAACCTCAATACAAAAGATACAAAAAAGTCGATCATAGTCTCCGACGTGTTTCTCGAAGAAATATTGGAAATCTGGGCGGAAGTTAATTTCGAAGACGAAGTTAAGTCGTACGTCCAAGATTGTTGTAACAATCAAATATTACATGTACAATGGGCCCCGTTAGAACGGTTTTCAATTGAGTGTCGTAAAACCAAAACCAAAGCAATTACTTTGACCAATCACAACAGAAGTAAGTAGTGCAATGAGCCAATCAGAATACGAACCAATTACATGTAGCCGGCGAAAAGCGCGGGACAATACGCGCGTGCAAGTCGCGATTGGTTTTGGTTTTGCTTTTCATTGGTTGAAAAAGTGGTGCGAGTTTTGCTGGCCAATCACAGAGCGAAGTAATTCAAAACCAAAGCAAACGCAATTTACTTTCGACACTCAATTGAAAACTGCTCTAAAACGGACACCAAAGGGACACGCCAAAGTGTCCGCATTATCTTGGTGTACGCATTAAGCGGGCTCATTTAAGAGTCACTATACGACCTTTTTAGTTGCCGGGTCCAAGAAAACTGTCCGTTATAAGCGGGTGTCCATAGAGCGGGGATCCGCTGTACTCCCCATAAGTCTTAGCACGTTAGCGTAGGTAAGGAAATAAGAAGCGAGGTGAAACTTGAATGAGAACATGGCTTCGAGCCGCACATAGTTGCATGGGACACTTGTGAGCAGAGAACACAATCACCAGCTTAGGCCAATACTTACAAAGACGGGCGCTAAGTAGTAGTTGAAGTTATCTTGCTGTCGCTCAAACCAGTAAAAGCTTCCGACGCCTGGTGAGGGGAAGAAGGGAAAAAGGAACAGTCAAGGAAACCACAAGGACGATAGAGATAATGACGAAGGAACGGAGTGGGAAACTGAAGCATTTGCACTGGGGGAGGGGAGGGGGTGGGGAGGGGGGATTAGTGTGCAAGATCCCAACAACGTTATCACTAACCATATGCTGGATATTTGCAAACAGAAATTAAGGTCTCTGATAACAGACATCAATCATCAAACTCACCCAGACCAGCAGTGATCGTAAGCTGACCGAGAAACAAAATGAAGTCCGTCACTTTGTCCACGACAACCACTCTGGAAGAGAAAGTGTTTGGTTTAAATATAGTTACTATCAATACTCATAAAAATGGCACAATACACGGTTCACCATTTATTAAACAAAAGCATGTTCAACATTTGTCGAACAACATGGAAACTTGAAACAAAATTTACAAAGATTGCTTCCAAAACGTCAACCGAGGTGCATTAACGCTTACGCTTCGAAAATAATTCTCGTTTGCTTTTGCTTTAATGCCTTACTAAGCTCTTGATTGGTTAATAAAATTCACGCTACTTTCTCAACCAACCCTTATCACGCAGTGGATTGTGTGGTGCACCAAAGCGAGGTTGGACGGGCATAAAGTTCTTGGGGAAGGGTTGCGTTACAATGTTTTGAGTGGAGATACACGCAATCATGACCCACGATCATTGCTTTAGTATGCTGTAATAACGACAAGCGAAACGACAGTGGCGATAATTTTTCGTTTTTCAACTTTCCTTCAAAACTCTCACAGAGATCGCAGTGGATTGCCGTGATAAATCGAGATGAAGGGCCGCTTTTGGAGTTAGTTAGTCGAGTCGTGACCAGCGAGTAAACGTGTCAAAGGCATGTGTTCGACTTTTTCTTTCGATTTAGGACTCAGCTAGCACATGAAGTATTTACTCAATACATATCCAGAGCAACTGCAGTCGATTCTATCAGTCTTGTTACATCCCAGATCAACAAAGGCTTTACTCTTCTGCGCTCCGCTCAATTCAAGCCAAGCGATAATAAAATTATAACCGGGCTTCCAAGTCTAAAACCAGGAGTTGTGCCATCGCAGTTTGCACAGACGAAGGACAGTAAAAACCGCCCACAAGATAAACTTGATCTAGGAAACGAGTTTGAAACAACAAATTAAAACGCTGACAACACGGGAGAATCTCATTGAATACAGATAGCCAAATCCGAGTCAATGAAAACAAACAAATCAGTGCCATGAATGTTTGACAGCTTGGAACAAAAGCAGCAAAAAATCTAAAGTAAGCTTAAAGAACACTGGCAGATTCAAATAATTGACGGCAGTTGCTCTGGATAGGTATTGAGTAAATATTTCATGAATAAAACGTGGTAGCCGAGTCTTAAATCGAAGGAAAAAGTCGACCACTAGTATAAACATGTGCGCTTGACAACACGGCTCTACACACTCACCCCGAAAAGCGGCCTTTCATCTCGCTTTATCACGGCAATCCACTGCAATCTCTGTAAGGGATTTGAGGGAAAGCTGAAAAACGACAAATTCTCGCCACTTTCGTTTCGCTTGTCGTTATTACAACATACTACAGCAATGATCGTGGGTCATGATTGCGTGTATCTCCACTCAAAACATTGTAACGCAACCCTTCCCCAAGAACTTTATGCCCGTCCAGCCTCGCTTTGGTGCACCACACAATCCAAGATGGCGGTGCGTTATAAGGGAGTATGAGAAGCAAAATAAAACTAATCGCGGATTCCTTACATGTGTTTTCCCGCGCTTGACAACGATTACGAGTATTTGTTTCCAATTCTGATTGGTTCACTGTTCTGCACGCTCGTGACGTTATCAACAGGCTGGACTTACCTCACGATATTTCTCATGAGAAGGAAAAAAGCGTCCTTGGCAGAGGTACAGAAATTTTTGCCGTGTACTGCGATCTGAAAACACAAGCGACACATGAGCATGAGCTCCTTACCAACATCGATTAACCGCCTTCTCTCTGACATGTAATTTGATATAGATTTTGAGTCAAGCCACTGAAGATTCATGAACAGTGACAGGACAACTGCATCAGTGTAATTAATGTTATGGTTCAATTTTATTCTCTTCCTTTAAACTAATTATCATACATTACCATACCCAAAAACAAAGGGAGAAAAAGAACTAAACCATAACGTAAACACTCGTATACTGACCATAATGTAGGCATTCTTGTTGAGAAACTTCAGGAACTTCTCTAAGCACCAGAAACAGCATTTGAGGCACCTGAGAAATTCAAACACGCAAAACAAGCTGGTGACAAAATTTCTCGTCTTGAGGTCATTAAAAGGTGCCTTTAACTCGTGAAATTTGCAACGCAGCTGTGACAGCAATGGCACACAAGGCGCAGAATCACTACATGCCACTGTTGTATCCCGCAATGTCGCGAAAACATTGAAAGGTGTCGGAAAATAAATAAATTGTTGTCAGTGGACAGCCAAGTCAGTTTTCGTTAATTTTGTGATGAAGAGTTTCTAAATTTTAAGCGCAACTCTAGCCAAATTCCCGTTTAGGTATGCTTGTTAAGATCTTTTGTTTTGCACCCACCGATTACTAAAAATAACGGCGTAGCCGTGAAAAGAATGGTGACGAGAAAGGAGGCTGTGCAGGCTAGAGATAACCGCGGTCAAACGTAAAATAGTAAGAAAAGTCCTTTAAAGATAAGGTTTTTACGTTGAGAGCTCAAAGATGATAAGTTTTCTTCAGTCTGTGAGTTTACTAAATTATTTTACGAATTACTAAAACAGTTTTAGGAACAATAAGGTGAATCGGTTTTCCTGAAGTCACGCATTGAAACAGAAAACAAAAACATACCGCGCCGAACAGTCTCCACATTCTTCGCTTTAAAAAAACCTTAAAACGTTTTTTAGTAATTCATGAAATGATTTAGTAAACTCACAGACTAATGAAAGACTCATCATCTTTGAGCTCTCAACGTAAAAACCTTATCTTTAAAGGACTTTTCTTATTTTTTTACGTTTGACCACGGTTAAGGCTAGAGGGGGCATGCTACAATGAAACAACACATCACAACAACAAAGACGAATCGTCTTACTTGATGAGGTACTTCGTGATCTCACTTTGTTGTCCAGGCCCTACAGAGAAAAATATCAAGTTCACCATTAAACAAACATTTTGACAGACTGACCAGGATAAAAAAATCCCCCTCCTGTTTCTGCATGACTTTCAGTGGGCAAACCGATTACCACTGATGATCCCAGACATGTTCCTTGGCAATAAGACTGGCGACCAGGCCACAGAAATCAATTATTGATAGTCATGTTTTGAAACGACATTACCGCCATCAATCTAAAGGAAACTCTTTCGCGAACCGAGGGGATTAGTTTCTAAAGAAACTGTGGTGCTGCGTCAGTGGGGGAGTGAAACACGAAAATTTGGTCGTTTGGAGCGTCAGCCCTTCGTCGGAGCGACTCGCTCCGACGAAGGGCTAACGCTGGAACGTTAGCTAATCGAATGCCTGTACGGTGGTCAATTTACATTATCAACTCCGTTGATAAACCAGATTTTCGTCTTTCGCGAACCTACCAGCTGGTCAAAAATAGAAATCACGGACTTTCAGATAGAATTTAGAATTTCACTGACTTGATGTAGAATGCCCAGCCTATTCCTTGACTACGATAAAAATCTGTGTTTTGCTGACCCTTCCCTGTAATAGTTACCTCCTCTGAGCTTGTGATCTAGATACTCCAGCCCAGCCCTGATCAGCTGCACAATGGCAATGATAAGTGATCCAAAAGCAAGCGAACCAGTGTGGTACCTGCAGTAGAAAAGAGGATATTAGTGCTCGTACAACCATAACCAATCGTGTACCAATTACGATTCAACTGCAGAATTCGCCCAGAATTTAAGGGTCCATTTATTAAAGATCATAAAAAATGAAGTGGAGGAGGATGGTTTGCATCTTTATGTTGCCTTAAAGCGATATAGTAAATATCTAACACCATTTTTTGCACGATAACAGGTAAAAGGCAGTAATTTTGGCAGAATTGAACCAAAAACAGCAAAATCCCGGTGACAGTGCTCCTTTAAGATGTAACACAGCCGTGAATAGACAGTCCCTAATAGTTAATAGTCTCTTTATTCAGAAAAAAATGATGGACAGCACGGGAAAAATCCCGGACAATTCCAGAAGGTGAGCGGCGAATGCTAACTGAGCTGTAGTCTGGGTAGGCGATCAAAGTTTGCAGTATATAACTGACAGAACTAGGGACAGGAGAGGAGACCGTACTTCTGCAGCCACAACCAACACTTAGGCCCTTATTTTGAGGGGTAATCCAATTCTTCTTGTATATATTTCAGGTATTCTGATTAAACGGTTCCCAGGTACTTTAATTGCAAAGGAGAACAAAGATAGAGGAAAATTGCTTCTGATGCTCATTATCCACACTGATGAGCGCAGGACACAATGAAGTGGAAAAGGGACTTAAAAAAATCATTAATTAATGGACCAACGCTAAGCTCGAAGGTGGATAAGTGGATCCATGACCTGCGAAACAAATTATCATGGACAACAGTAAACACGGAAGCCACAAGAACAGCAAATAAATGTACCTTAACGTGCGGAAAAAGGAGGCTGTGACAGCAAATTTCGGAATGTCCTAAGAGGTAAGAATACCAAGTAAGTGGTGTGATATGCCCTTAAGAACACTGTTGGTATTAAGGGGAACCTCCACTCTTACAACCTACTGACGCATTATTGTAGGCAATAAGTCCTAGATTTCAAATTTGTTTTAAAACGTGGATATAACATTTAATTCTACTAAAAATGGATATCACCATTGCCTATTTTCGCTTTCAAATTTCCCGGGCGCGGCCATTTTGGATTTGATGACGTGTAATGGTTGCCCTATTGTTTAACACAAAGGATTTTCTGCTTCATTTGCTTCTTGACAATAGCTGCAACCATAACACGTCATCGAATCCAAAATGGCTGCGCCCGGGAAATTTGAAAGTGAAAATAGGCGATAATGATATCGATTGTTTTGAACACTTAAATGTTACATCCATGTTTCAAAACTAAATTTGGAAGCTAGTATTATTTCCAACAATTTAGCGTGAATTTGTTGTAAGAGTGGAGGTTCCCTTTAAGAAAGTTACAAACTGTAAGGTTACTATTCTGATTCTTAAAACACTGAGTACCTTTGGTGGTTGCACAATGTTTGAACAGAAAGATGCTAATGGAAATATAAATGACAATCTTATGAGTGTTGTCATGCACGTAATCACGTAATTTCACTTTATACGCTTTGCTTCATCATGACTAAACAAACGGGAATTCTGAGAACAATCGAAGACTTAACAGAAGAAACGCTTGTCCAACTTTTGTTGACACAATTCAAATGCTCAATGACAAATCCATTTTTCAGTATGAATTTCACGTTCTTTTTACACTTGAAAAATCACCATTTCAAGGTTTCTTTGGATTGCAAAACTTGAACAGTTTGTAAATTTATGACGTCAATATATACTACAGCGTATTTTAGTGTACATTATTGGAGCTGCAATATAAAAACCCTTCTTCAGCAAAATAAGCCATATTCTTACTTATACTCTTGCCAACGGTACCCAAAGTAACCGTAAAACCCACGGAATAGAAGCGCAGGATAATAAAATCCGTCTTATAATGAACACAATCCATAAGTCCACACTTGAAATCTACGCCATATCATACAACAACTTGAAAGCGTCACAAATCAAACCCAGGAATATTTCGTTATTTTCTCACAAATTCAGTCTTAGGTTTCAATTCTACCAGGCCTGTGTCATTTTCTCTTTCTAGAGCGCTTTTCAATTGAGTGTCGTAAAACCAAAACCAAAGCAATTACTCTGACCAATCACAACAGATGTAGCAGTGCAATGAGCCAATCAGAATACGAAGCAATTACATGTAGCCAGCGCAAAGCGCGGGAAAATACGCGCGTGCAAGTCGCGATTGGTTTTGGTTTTGCTTCTCATTGGTTGAGAAAGTCGCGCGAGTTTTCTTGGCCAATCACAGAGCGAAGTAATGCAAAACCAAAGTAAAACCAGAATTACTTTCGACACTCAATTGAAAACCGTTCTATTGGTAATTCTTCAAAGTAAAGCACTCACAGTTTTCTTGTCCCATGCCCAATAATAGGAGGCAAATGCGCCGGCCAAAACAGCCAATCCAAGGGCCATGATGAAATTCATCAACCAGAACCAACCAAACAGATGGTAAACTTGCATGCGGAACAAATGACTGTACAGACGAAAGGAAAAAAAGAAAATCACAACAGTTTATTGACCCTACCTTCAACTTGATTTCAGCACATCAAAAAATACTTAAGATATCATTGTATTTATATAAATAAGTATTTAATGAATGAATGAATGAATGATAACTTTATTTAAACACGGTTAAAATATAAGTTTTACATATAAGTTTTCCGTGTGGGAGTACTGTTCCGAAAACAATCTGTGAATTTTTCTCTTGAAGAGACCTAAGGAATTTACTGTATGCAGTTCCTCAGGAAGATTGTTCAATAAAAGAGCGCCACTGTAACTAAAGCTACGCTTCAGGTAGTCAGTTCTAAGTTTTGGAAGGGATAGTTTACCCTTGGCGTCGCGAAGATCATAATTCAAAATTCTTGTCTCAAACATATTGCAGAGATAGCCTGGGACAAGTTTATTAGTGTACTTGTACATTAAGTTTGCCTTTTGTTTTGCCCTTCTAATTGATAATTTGTCCCAACCAAGGGAATTAAGAAGATATCCAGAGTTAATATCATAGTTTGATTTTGTAATAACTCTGGCAGTGTGATTTTGTAGTTTTTGAAGTTTATCACTCAGACACCCAGAAGTGGTCATTACATTAAAGACAATGATGATGAAAATATAGAATACGATCACAAAAGATAAGAACAATGTCAATGTGAAAGTAATAAAAAGATATAGAGCACAGAGAGTAGACTATGTAGCTTTACTTTACATTGGAGATGAAACGCTTAATGAAAGAGGAAGTTATCAATACCAGGGAGGTTCTGCATTAAGAGGATAAATTGCCCAAAAGCTTCTCTCATTGTGATTTGTGAGAAGCAACTATGGAATTTGATTAAAACAGATTTATATTATTTGCTTTTCAGTGACCACTCAATGTAGGTATATCAAAGACAAAAATAATCTTGTTGTGACTTGCTACGAGGAGAGTGTGAGAAGTTTGTGGAGGTCGATCAAACTTGCCGCATTATTGCAGACAAATATTGGGACAATGATAATTGGAACGTGATTACCTACTTCAATTCTTATACAGGTAGTAGAGGGTTACTTTTAACAAGTTTGACCTTTAATTTTAAAGTGCCCCCAAATATTTTTTTGCTTAAATAAATCTTTGCACCTGTTCGAAACGAACTGCGCCTTTTTAAACCATCTAGATCTATAGGAAAGGTGTGTAGTAAGGCATTTAGGGGACTTTATAATATTAGGCAAATTAGGAAATATCTGTCTGCAGAATCAACAAAGTGTTTAATTCATGCGTATGTTACATCACATTTAGAATATTGCAACGCTCTTTTGTATAAGCTTCTGCAATATCAATATGACCGACTTCAAAAAGTTCTTAATGCGGCAACTCGGGTTACATGCTTAATTCCTAAGTTTGCCCATATTACTCCGGTTCTTAGGGAACTTCATTGGTTGGCGATGAAATTTAGAGTAGAATTTAAAATTGCGCTTTTAGTTTTTAAAACGTTGAACGGCCTGGCGCCACAATATTTATCTGAATTACTTGTTGTGAAGCCTAGAACTAGATACAGCCTGTGGTCTGATTCTGAAACATTGCTTGTAATCCCTAAGGTGACACAAAGACTTTTGGCGATCGAGCCTTTTTTCATGCTGGACCAACAGTTTGGAATGCTTTGCCATCTAGCCTTAGAAACTGTAGGAACATTGACTCTTTTAAAGTTCAGTTGAAGACTTATCTTTTTAAGAAAGCTTTTAATTTGTAATTTTATATTCTTATTACTATTATTATTTCTGCCATCTAGCCTTGGAAACTGTAGGAACATTGACTTTTTTAAAGTACAGTTGAAGACTTATCTTTTTAAGAAAGCTTTTTAATTTGTAATTTTATATTCTTATTACTCGGGCTGCGCGCGGGTCTACGATTGCGCCCGGGTCTAAGATTACCGGCGGTTATTCTTTTTCATCGTCGAGTATCATCCACAAAGTGCACTTCCGGCGTTTCTGCGCAAGCGCTAACTATTTTTAACACAGTGATGCCTGTTGTCACGTATCGGAAAATGTCAATTCACCTTGTGTCTTTTGAAGTCTGAACAAACAATATGTTAAGAGAAGCGTCTATGCGAATGATTGCAAGTTCAACGGCGAGAAGAAAGCTTTTAACATGAGTAAACTTAACTCCACATGGACTTCCGTGTTTCCTCGTGTCTGCTTCAGTAGACTGCAAGTAGTCTCTAATTTTGGCGATGGATTGTGGGGCGGGCGAAAGACACGTGCGCGCGCGAAGTTGCGAGGAGACGCGACGCAAGGGGAGCGCCAAAAATTAGAGACTACAGACAAAGGGAGTTTGACCTTTCACGGCCGAGTCATTCGGAAGTATAAATCTCATATCAACAGCAAGAATGATACTTGTTGTCACGTATCGGAAAACGTCGATTCACCTTGTGTCTTTGAAGTCTGAACAACTAATATGTTAAGAGAAGTGTCTATACGAATGTTTGCAAGTTCAACAGCGAGAAGAAAGCTTTTAACATGACCAAAATTTAACTCCAGATGGACTGCCGTGTTCCCCGTATCCGCTCCACTGAGATGTACATTGTGTTGAATAACTCAAGTACGGGATATCACACACCCCTGAGATTTTGTTTGACTTGTAGTTAATTTACTATTTTCCCACAATATCTTAATTTCTGGACTTTAATTTTTGAATGATAAGCGATTAGTTTTTACAAATGTACTAGCGGCTTGAAACTGTCCAGAAACGTTCCTTTCTTGTGTTTCAAATGACCCTGGATTGACGTATTTGTAAACAGTTTAACTCTGCTAATTAATTTTCTACTCACATTTCACCGAGACTCCATTCACATTTATGCGAAAAAATCCTACATCGTTCGATAAGCGTTTTCTTTCTCAAACAATTATCCATCGAAGCGAAAACAAGTGTGCTTAGTTTTTTTTTGGAATCAATACACTATTTTTATCACCTTGCATAATGATAAACCTCTGTGGCCCAAAGGTCATTGTTCCTGCCTGTGACGCAGCTAAAACGGGTCCGATATCCTTTAGTGGTATATATCACGGGCTTTATTTTTTCTGTTTCTCTTTTTCTTGTTCTTTTAGAAATATTTTTTACAAGTGTTATAATCAATGGTTGAGCTGTATTTTAGAGGAATATATGTTGATAGGGGTCTAAAGAAATAGACTCCAACACAAGCTAAACACAATGCGTCCGATGTAAGAAAGACAGACTTCCAGTTAGGGATACAATACTGTTTTTTGCAAGCCCGAGTTTAGGCTAATTGTAGCCTCTTGTTACTATTATTAGTTCTGTCCATTCATTGTACACATATATTTATTTTCTTGTACATATTGTAAAGCACTTAAGAATATTTTAATAGTTAAAGCGCTATATTAAATGTAATAAATTATTATTATTATTATTATTATTATTATTATTATTGTTAAACCAAATCTTGACTTTTAATAGGCTGTAAAAGTTACGAAATCTAGCTGTCATCTGTCCCACGACTGAGTTAGTAAGGGCCATGGGTCTGTTCATTTCTTGATGTCACAAATTGATTTGCATCATGGTAAGTCTCGTAAACATGGATGCAAAGCAGTTTGTGGTGTCAAGTAAGGAATAGACTCATGCCCCTTAGTAGCTCGGTCATGGGACAGATGATGGCTAGATTTCGTAACTTTCACAGCCTATAAAAAGTCAAGATTGGGTTTAAAAAGGCACAAAATAGCGCAATATGTTTAAAACAGGTGCAAAGATTTATTTAAGCAAAAATATATTTTGGGGTTATATACTTTTATTAGGTGCACTTTAACTATGAGTTAAAAACAACTTAAAGCAAAGCTGGCAATGCATACATACATGTATACTGGGCAGAAATCACAATATACATGAGGAGGGGAAGACAGATGGGTTTGTTACTCACTTATCATTGGAAAAATCCACAAAATTGCACGTTTTGTTGCTGATACCACTTGAAACACTGTCGAGTTGAGCGACTAATTCCTGAAATTAATTGATAGAATAATAAATGGCAATTCTTGGAGGGGAGAAGGAAACCTTGGTACTACCAACATTTTTCTGGTCTTTTGTAAAAAATAATATTAAGGTAAATTAACTCCTATAATTAACATGAATGGAAAAATTATTAAGTGGCCATCGCTTAGCGACGAGCTGCATATCAAATTACCCATTTTTAAAATTTTTTTTTGTCATGGTGTCCGCTGAGAGGCCCGTGCCCCTCTCGGCCAGAGGAAGAAACAATTACATAAGTAAAGAGATAAATTTTCTACTACTGGCACCGGGACTTGAACTCGCAACCTTCAGATATTAACCTCAGCCCCTTATCCGATTGCGCTAATGAGACATCTCTTGCGGTTACTAGAGAATTTTGTAGTAAATATAGTCATTAGGTTGGTCATGCATTGTCTCTTTAAAATCCGTTTCAATGCCCAAGGGTTGCAGAGAAAAGAAATGTTTTGTCAAAATTAAATTACTCCAATGTACATCTTATAAAAAAGGATATTTATTTGAGAGCGTTTGTTTTGAACAGTATTTCAGAACACCAATGATTGGGAGTCCGACATCTTTGGACAAATTCAGCAAAATCAAAGAATTTATCTGATCTTAACTAAAGCTATTCAGAAGACTATTAATGTTTTTAAACTGAACTTGTAGATTTTGGTGGCCATACAATACAGGGGTCAGAGTCACAAATCGGCCAAAAGCCTTTCTAAAAGAAATGTTTAGTCAGAATTGAATTGAATTTGAAGATAAAGAACTGATGGTGCAATACCGCGAGTGAAATTGACAACATAGCTCGTTTGATTGCGTGGCTTTGTTTGAACGTAGCTTAGTGTTGGATATATTTATTTGAATCCAGCTCAAATGGTCAAAAAGGTCGCTTCAAAATTCTCGAAGAATTTCTTGTTTCTGATGAATTCCTGGAGGGATATCTACCAAGTCATACTCACTATCATGAAAAAATTTGAAAATTTAAACATTTAGTTGGCTCAATCTTTTTGAGGTGCAGTGCTCTTCTTTCCTGGCAATAAACAGCCAGTGATCAAATGTTTCACTGTACCATTATATTCTTGACATTAAACAAGACTGGATCACCACCATCCTTTGTAAGGTTTCTATTTGACAAGTGCAAATATGCCTTGCCTTTTTAGTGTTTGCTGATAGTGCATGACACAGTAGTCCATTGAACATCACAAACAATCCAAGGATATCTGAACAAATTAACTCACATACAATACTTACATCAGAACATAAGTTCCCATTTTCAGTGTCATTGGAAACCACTTGGAACTGAGGACTTCCAGAGGTGACAAGGAAACTTAAACGTTGTCAAGGAAAATGCTACTAACATGTGTAGTTATCACATCTCCTAAGTAGAGCAAGTGGGTGGCTTTGAACAGGGTCATGGAAACCAGGAGTAAATAAGGCATGAAACAGAAGGAAAGATTGCAGGAAATAAGAGAGAAGGGAATGGCAACTGGGAGAGAGTGGAATTGGAAAAAGAAGGCCACAACAAAAAAAGACAGAGATGGGAACTTGTATACAAAGGAATGGAAGGAAACTGGTTAAAAAGGGGAACAAGAACATAGAGAAAAAAAGGCCAGGAATAGGAAGGGAAAGCAGAGGGAACTGAAATACAAGGAAGTGGGAACTGGGTGAGTGGAGCCATGAGATAAGGGAACTGGTTAAAATGGGGACAAGAACTATAAAGAGAGAAATGGTTGGGGACAAGACAAGATGGAAGTTGGTACTGAGATATGCAATGGTTGAATAGGGATTTGGAGCTAGGAGAGAAGGAAACTGGGAAAGAGAAAGGACAAGAACTGGAAGAGGAAATGCTGTGAACAGGAAAAGAGGGGAGAGGGAACTGGGACACAAGTGAGTGAAAACTGGGTGACAAGATGGGAAAAGCAAGGAGAGAAGGAAATTGGGAATGAAGGGCACAAGGACTAAAGGAGTAGGAAGAAAATAGAGGGAACACTAGCAGAGAAGGTGTGGGAGCCTGGAAAGAAGGGGAAATGGGGAACAACAATGGAGACAGAAAGGCTGGAAACAGAAAGAGAAGCAAGTAGGTTAGCCAACAGAGATGAAAGAGATAGGTCCGGAAAAAAAGGGCAAAGGGGTTAATTAATTAATACCTAATACATATTTCTTTCAGTTTGAAATTAGGATACGCTAAGACACCAACAAACCACGCAAACAGTACAAGTTGAAGCAACCATGGAATAACAGGGAAGAACAGTGTAAATGGCACTGCAGAAACTGCCCTAAATATGAAGGACAAAGAAAGAAGTGTTTAATAAGAAGCATAATTATTAAACAGGTGGATATACAGGACAACAATAATTATTAATAACTAAACAAAAGTATGAAATAATTGCAATCACACAAACGTCTAGGAAAGCACATTTTATATTTAAAACAAGTTTATGTTAAAAATATTGCTAATCCCAAATCTGACAAAGAGATGCAAGCACATTCTTTTGATCACATCATGATTTGTATTTATTGATTACCAATATTTATTCTTTATCTTCCAAGGTCACAAAAAGGTCTAACCATTTATTACAGCAGGATGTCTCCAATATTTAAGATATCGAGTGATGGCCCAGTCCAGCAAGTCAAACTCTCGAATCCTTTGCAGAATCTCTGGTGTACTCTGGTTTACAGCAACAGAAAAGGCTGTGCTATATATACGGTACCATGCTACAATGTATCTCTGATTAATTAAACTTTGTAAACACAGTGTTAATTATTAGAACATTTAGGGTTTAATGGAAAGGTGGATAGCACACAACAACAACAATCTTTATTACACCTAGTGTTTCATTTTTTAGAAGCATGTCAGAGCTATAAAAGGGAAAAGAAGAGCTAAACTATCAATACAATATTTAAGTTTACATGGAAATACAGTCTGTGAAGTGACATATGTTGTCAAAAGACAGCACAATAGGGTCCAACCACAAACCTCTAAGTTAAACACTGACAGCACTTTCAAAGTATGTTTTCTGTGACACACCAACCTGCTGCCCTCTTTGATAACTTGAATGGCAATAGAAATCCTCTTGTACAAAGCCAGTAAGATCAAAAGCAAGATTCCCAAGATTATACCCAGTATAATGGCTGCAAACACAAAAATATTTTATTATTACTTGAATGATAAATATTGCCTAATAGATACTATAGTTGTGGGTCTTCTTTAAATGACTGCAGCAGTCTTTTATAATGGGGTGTCCAAACATTATCATTGCGAAATGCTGTAACAGTTACATTAATCTTCAGACAATTTAGGCCACATGCAAAGCAACTGCAAATGCAAATTGATCTGACATGAAGGAGAGAGCTGCAGAGTACTGTTATAATAACTGCCCCTACAAAACTGCAAGGCTTCCTTTTAGCAAGGCAGAATCACGAATGGGCCTGGCTGACTACATTACTTGCATTTAACTTTGCTTATCATTCAAATTGCATGAACATTCTCAGTCACTATCACCCATGGCTATTTTGAGCAACTTTCTTTTAAGAGGAGGCACACATATTAAATAAACATCAGATAAGCAATACTTCCTGGCTGAGAGAGCCAAATAACAAGCCAAATTTATAGAGATACATTTGAAAATCCCTTCCAAGAACAGCACTGCGACAGTGGTAAATTTACAGCATTTGCATGGTCACTCTTTTGGATGTTAAGCACTGCCCCAAAATTTCACCTTCCAACAGCACAAAAACAGTATCACAGAAAATTTAGTGCCATTTTTCTGCCCTTAAACAGATCTCGTTTGACTAGCCATGCTTAAGGATTTGTATCAATAGAATCAAACTTTCAACTTTGACCTTTGTGTAAAGTACAGAACTATACAGTATTAACACCATTGCTTCATATAGGAAAGAACATTATTATTATTATTATTATTTTTTTTTTTGGCATCATTTGACTTTTAGATTTCAGCCATAGCCTCAAAAGTAAGAAATCAGTTTCAGTAACTCCAGGGTAAAGGACTGAAGGATAATGTCTGGGAGCGAAGAGGACTGAGCTTTGACACAAAGCTCAAAGTATACAGTCAGAGCAGTTGTCTTGTCATCCCTGCTCTACGCCTGTACACTCGGCATGCCAGACAGCTCAATGCCTTCCATATGAGATGTCTCAGAACCTTGCTCCGCATTAAGTGGCAGGACAAAGTCCCAGACACTGAAGTGCTCCTGCGGGCCGAGATGGAAAGCATCAACCCCATCCTGATGAGCTCTCAGCTCCAGTGGGCTGGCCATGTTCACCTCATGGAAGACAGTCGCCTCCCCAAGCAACTTCTCTACAGAGAGCTGCCCTCAGGCAAGTGTACAGTCGGCCGACCAAAACTACGCTTCAAAGACACACTGAAGGTGTTCCTCAAACATTGTGACATCCCCCAATCAACCTGGGAAGAGACCGCTGACGACCGCCCTGCCTGGCGATCCATTGTTAAGTATGGTGTGGCTGACTTTGAGAAGAGATCCATCAGAGACAAGGAGCAGAAGCGGCAGAGAAGCTGCTCCACCTCTCAACTGGTTCAGCCCCGTACATCCCATGTTGCCATCCTTGTTGCTAAAGCTATCTAAGTTATGAAGCTACACTGTAAACTACTTACTTAACCACTTCCACGTCTCTTGACTGTTAACATAGGAGTCAAGGCCAAATGATACAGTCAAAGCTATATTTGTAGAGCTACTATCAGGGTTTGTCGACAGCTCCTTGTACCTGTTCCAACTGTAGTATACAGCTAAAAGGTAAAAAAAATCACCATTAGTAGGGTTCTTATTTACTGGTAATGCCTACACTTCGGAGCTGAAGGCCAATAACAGTTATTGTCAACAATATTAAAAATCTGACAACTTTAACTGGGAAAAACATAATATTTATAACAGTGTTGAAAATTATTGTAAAATTGAGTTTCTAACTGCTGAAGTATGCCTGATCTATCCATTTCCCTCACTTAACCTCTGGATCTGAAACAAGTTTTAAGTGATCACTGGCATGGCATGGAAATAAGAAAAGCTGAAGAAGGTTAACTTGTTCCTTTAAACTTACAGAATCCTAGGGCAGTCAATATGGCATATATTGTCACCCAGACAAGCAAACCGGCAATCCACCTAACAAAATGAACATTCAAGTGTTACAAGTGGTCATGGCATGACGCACTAGGCTGCCACATTGTCCTCTAAACACTTGCACTAATTTCTTGGAGAGAATTACAGATCATGTTTACTGTGGGTAGTCTTGACCAATATGTCATTTGACGTATTGGTTGACAATCTGTTGAGAGTTGGTCGAGAGTCAATCAACAGTTGGTCAACAGTCGTTCCACAATCGGTTGATAGCTGGTTAAGACTACCTACAGTAAACATGCTCCAAGAATACCATGCTTCAAAGTCTTTTTAGAATCTCTGAAAATATGGTTACCTCAGTGTGCTATCTTTTTTTACTAAGAGTTGCGTGACTACGTATGAAGCCATAAACCATGCAAAAAGCAGACAAATCCCTTTGTACCTCTGGTAGTCACTCAAGAGGATGACTCACCTCATCACAATGATGTATAAGAATGAAGCAACCATTGCAATTCCCATGGCTCTGTTTAAATAAAAAAACTCTCAATAAACATCACTCATCCTAAGCACCAATCATTTAATGGTACCATGCAGTTGCTATGAAAATATTCAACTGCATCTTACACTCTTGCAATTTCTAATAAAATTTTTAACTACGATAAATTGATCATAACTGAAGCAACTAAGTGTTGTAAAACCAAAACCAAAGCAATTACTCAAACCAATCACAACACACTGAAATAGTGCAATGAGTCAACCACATTTACAAAGCAATTTAATAACACTTCACCAGTACAAAGTGCGGGAAAATTCACGTGTGCAAGTTTTGGTTTTGTTTCTCATTGGTTAAGAAAGTGGCGCGAGTTTTGCTGGCCAATCACAAAGCAAAGCAATGCAAAACCAAAGCAAACGCAATTTTCTTTCGACACTCAATTGAAAACCACTCTAACAATCAACAAATACTAAAAATTATTGGTCACAATTGGCAATCAATTGTAACATCTTTTTAAGACGACTTCTGATATAATATCAGCACTAGAAGTTGACAAACTATGGGTGGGTGAACATCCCGAAGCCTAGGAGTAGTCAAGCGAAACAATCAATCCCACGAGGCCTTTTTTGTTCTCACTATTTAAAAATGAAAATGAAAATTTGGGATAATCAGTTTATTGAACAATAAAGTTAGTGACACTTACGCTAGAATCCAATACCAGGATTGCTGCACATCTGCTATAACCTAACATAAGTACACGTAAAGAGAAAAAAAGTTTTACAAAAAGTTGGATAAACTCTAAAGCAAATGTGGCCTTGCATGGTACTGACAATCCAAGCCCCAACAAATATATCTATTCTTCCACCACAGCACAGAAGTGATTAAATGTCACAAGGATGGTAATGTCACATAATGTCACAACTCTGACACTACAGTGTAGATGAAGCTAACTAAACAGTGTTGTTTAGCAGAAGCTGAGCAAATCACAGACTGAGATGGCCAGTAGTGACTACTTTCAGTTCAGTTAACATGACAGCATGTGCATCATAAATGGAAACAGCAAAGTTAAAACAACATATATTGACTCAACAATAAATCAATCCCTTTTGTGTTTTTACCACCGTGGCCTATTAAAACAAATAACAACTTGTCTAGATTAATTGGGCTAAGTGTCTGTAAATAGAGAGCTTACCTTTTGCCCCAGGTTCTGTAGATTAAGCAAAGCTTGAACAGCTCTACAGAGGAAGCATCAAAATCAGCATTTACATGGTGTATATCTCAGAACAAGTAGCAAGAATGTACAGCTACAAGGAATAAAGTTAAAGTTCCAGGCAATTTTTTTCATTTATTTATAAATATAAGCTAAATGTAATTTAGACTAAGTTAAAATCGAGCCAATGCAATGCTGGTCAGCGGCGGTCAGGGAATCATGCGCCCAGAGGTGACATACGGGGTTTCTCGAATCGCACGTGTTGTTCAGTTCTGCTGGGCGAGGTGCAGTTTGTTTCAGGCAGCAAATCATTTAAGTTGTTCCGCTTTTTCTTTCTTTTTGGGGGGAGCAGGGTTGGCGCAGTGGTGAGAGCGCTCGCCTTCCACCAATGTGGCCCGGGTTCGATTCCCGGACTCGGCGTCATAAGTGGGCTGAGTTTGTTGGTTCTCTACTCTGCTCCGAGAGGTTTTTCTCCGGATACTCCGGTTTTCCCCTCTCCACAAAAACCAACATTTGATTTGATTTGATTTATTTAGAGTTGATTTAATATATGTGAGGCGCATTTGAAAATTGTATAATTGAATTTGCGCCATATAAATAAATATTATTATTAAATATTATTATTTTTCCTCGCCATTATGACAGCCAGGCAAACCAACAACAGCCTAGCAGCGGCTTTTTCTTTCAACGAAGTTTCCTCCGCTCCCGTTTCAAGTACAGCCACAAGCGGGACGTCATCCGTCGCTTCTTCGCAGCCCGGCAAGCCTGTTGCTGTTTCCTCGCCACTGGTTAGCGCCGCGGCTTCGGCAATTCCGCTTCCGATGGCCTCAACCACTGTTCTTTCGCCCAATCTTGTGTCCCTCATTAATCAGGCTGTTCAGGCCTCGCAAAGGCAACCAGAACCGGCAATTGCAGGTCCTGCCTCTTGTTCTGGCGCCAGTTCGTCATCTGCGTTGTTGGGCGGCCTAGCTTCGACTTTTCTCGCCGCTGGGACGGGTTTTCAGCCTTCCATTTCAAGCTCCTCGACTTCAGGTAGGCCCATTCCTCTTGTTGTGCCTACTTTTGTGTCTACTTTTAACGCGCCGGTCCCAGCAATCGTTTCGTCTTCGGGACATCCCTTAAGCGGTGTTTCTGCTCAATTACCTCCATCCATTGGCAACTCGTTGGCAGATCAGCCATTCATTGTGGGCCCTGGCTTTTCTCCCGTTCCTGCTAAGCTTGTTTCGCAAATCTTCAGCGGAAAATTTCGTCGATTTGTCAGAACTGTTAGCGGCGAACTTGGTCATCTCCGAGACCGAGCCGCAATTGATGCTTGATGGGCGTTTAGTTTTATCTGCTCCCCCGAAGAAACCTCGTCGGCGAATTAAGGATATCACTACTTGGACGGAAGCCTTCACGGTGTTCTCGCTTGTCCTAACATCATTTTTCCCTCACCGTTGGAAAGATTTAACTTTGTACAAGTTATTAATCCTGCGGATTTATCGCCAGTTTAGCAGACGGGTTTGGCTTGCTTACGACAAAGCTTTTCGCGAACAAGCCACGGCGACCCGGCTGGTCGACTTGGCGACCATGAATGCTCAGCTCTTTACTTTTCACGCTGGCAGTGCTTCCTCTCGCAGCCCCTACCTCAGCACATCTCCGGATTCGTCCGAACCAGTGGGCTCCAGCTCATCTAGGACCCCTTCTGTGTCCTGGAACAAGGGAAAATGCACCGCCCCTTACACGATTTGCCGCTATTATCATCGTTGCAGCACATGTGGTGGCGCCCATCGTTCCGTATCATGCAGTTCAAGACCAGACCATAAGCAGGAGAGTTTTGTCAGGCACGGATCTCAGTCTCTGGCATCTAGCTCCTCATCTGGCCACAAAGCACGGCGTCAGTAACTGTTGGCTTGAAGGCAATTTTCCTTACTCAGAACTTTAAGAGTAGTGTTAATTGCGTTTGATCAGAATGTTCCGTCTTTTGCTCAGTGTGTCATTTGGATCTCTTAGTTTGCTCCCCCCCCCCCCCATGTATGGACCACCTCTTTTCATTAAATTAGTTAGTCATTAGTTGTTTATCAGCTTTTCTTGCCCGTGCTCTGTGTTTTCGCGGTCGGTCGTGTCCTTTCGTTTCGTTTTTTTTCGCTTTATGACAGGCAGACTTCTTTATACTGGATGCTCTATTGATTGTTCAGCTTAATTATTTGGGATTGTCAATGTTCTTATCCCTTTGCCTGCCCCTGTTGCGCTATGGGCTCGATGAATTAAACATTTCTTTACCGTTCCGGTGTTGTTCTCGTCTTAGTTTTAGTCATAACTGCCCTAAGTTCGGGGGGTCCTTCGAGGGGATTTACAGTCTCTCCTTCTGTTTCCTTCTAGTCTCCAACCCCTTGCCCCCTGTGTCCGTGGTTAACCCTCTAAAGCCTGAAGTGTTCACTGCCAAGTTGTCCCAGCATCCAGACCAACATCTAGTTGCCTTTGTCCTGGACGGACTCCGGAATGGTTTTCGCCTGGGATTTCACCACTCCAAGAAACTTAAGTCAGCCAAAGTCCAATAAGGCCTCTGCTAATCAACACTCTGAGGTCATTGACCGCTACTTGGCTAACAAGGTCTTCCTTGGGAGGGTTGCAGGGCCTTTTTCCTCCCCACCTTTCCCGAATTTGCATGTTAGCAGCTTTGGAGTTATCCCCAAAAAGGGTCAACCAGGCAAATGGAGGCTCATAGTGGACCTGTCATCCCCCGGTTGTCTAAGTGTTAATGATGGAATCGACCCAGACGAGTTTACCATGCAATACATCACAGTTGATCAGATCATTAGTATGATTTCAAACTATGGCTTAGGAGCCTTGATTGCAAAATTCGATGTCGAGGCAGCTTACCGTAACGTAGCTGTCCACCCGTCAGATAGATATCTCCTGGGTATGAAATGGCGGAAGCACTATTATGTTGATTTAGCGTTACCATTTGGCCTCCGCTCCGCTCCTTATATTTTCAATTCTGTGGCTGACGTGGTGGAGTGGATTCTCCTAAATACACACAGTGTTTCGGCGCTGTTACATTATTTAGACGATTTTATTACAGCTGGCCCACCGGACACTAACCTATGTGCTGAGAACTTAGCCACTTCTATAGCTGTCTGCCGCTCCTTAGGACTTCCACTTCACCAAGATAAGTGCATTGGTCTGTCCATGTGTTTAGTTGTGTTGGGCACTGAATTAGACTCGGTGGCTCAGGTGGCCCGTCTCCCCACGGATAAGCTCTGTGCTTTACAGGCGCTGCTTCAGTCGTGGCGGGACCGACGCTGGTTTACCAGGCGCGAACTGGAATCCCTCATTGGCCACTTACATCATGCCGCTAAGGTCGTGTGGCCAGTTTGTACCTTCCTGCGTCGAATGATCAATCTGCTCCAGTGTTTTTGCAAACGAGACCATCCGATCCGCCTAAATTCTGAATTTCATCTGGATCTTCAGTGGTGGCTTCAGTTCTTGTCCTCTTGGCACGGCGTCTATTTTTGGTTGTTTCCCGGCATGTCTGCCTCCCCTGACCTTGAAGTCATATCTGATGCGTCAGGTTCCCTGGGCTTTGGTGCCTTTTTCAATGGGGAGTGGTTCAGCAGCTCATGGGTTTCTTCTCAAGCCTCTCACTCTATAGCCTATAAAGAGTTGTTCTCGGTTGTCATTGCTGCTCATGTCTGGGGTCCTCACTTCGCCAGGCGCCATGTTCTTTTTCATACCGACAACAAGGCAGTGGTTTATATCCTCAACTCTAGAACATCCAAGATTCCAGTGTTAATGCACTTCCTTTGCCATCTTCTCGCCTCAGCAGCATGTTTCAATTTCTCCTTTGCCTCTCAACATGTTCCTGGGGTTCATAATTGCATTGCTGACGCTTTGTCCCGTTTTCATTGGCAGGAGTTCCGGAGGTTAGCTCCCAAGGCTCAGTTGCTTCCAGTGTCCATCCCGCCTCAACTCCTGGAAGAATTGATCGGCTCTCATTAGAGCAACAGTGCCAGTTCCTGTTAGCCCAAGGTTTGGCTGACTCCACTCGGAGATCTTACGCTTCTGGCCAGAGGAAGTTCATCAGCTTTTGTGCGCAGTTGGGCAAGTTGCATCCTAGTGGCTCTCCGTGCCCCACCGATGAATGGACTTTGTGCCTTTTTGCCACTTTCCTGGCTGGATCAGTGCAGCACTCTTCGATCAAGGTTTACCTTTCAGCAGTTCGTGCTCTGCATATCGAAGAAGGCTTCCCTAACCCTCTGGTCAACTGTCTTCACTTGCAGCGGGTTCTTCGAGGAATCAAACGACCCAAGGTTCCCCGGAAGCTCAGCGTCTTCCAATTACGGATGACATTTTGATGATCATTTCTGGGTCTCTAGATTTATCCATCTTTGACCATTGCATGTTTTGGGCTGCATGCAACCTCGCCTATTTCGGCTTCCTCAGATCCGCGGAATTTACTGTTCCCAATTTGGCTAGTTTCTCCCCTGCACTCCACTTAAGCGTTCGTGATATTTCGGTAGACTCTGACGCCAATCCTTCCTGCTTGCAAGTGAGGATTAAAGCCTCCAAGACTGACCCCTTTCGGAAAGGCTGCTTTGTCCACATTGGCAGGGGACGCTTCCCTCTGTGCGCCCTCCAAGCTGTTTTGGCCTACTTGGCAGTAAGGGGTAATGCGGGCGGCCCTCTCTTTCTTTTCCAGGATGGTCGGTCCCTATCCCGCGCTGTCCTCACTGCTCGTATCAGAGAAATCCTAGCTGAAGCGGGTGTTTCGGGCAACTTCTCCAGTCACAGTTTTCACATTGGTGCGGCCACTGTGGCAGCTCGTAACGGCATCCCTGATCACCTTATTCAGGCCTCGGGACGTTGGTCTAGTTCTGCCTACCAGTCATACATTCACACTCCGTCCGAGACCTTGGCTTCACTCTCTTCTCATCTCATCGCTGGCTCGGTTGGCCCATGATCCTGGTACCTGTGGGAAGCACTCTAATTGCCCTCTAGACCAGAGACGACTTTCACTACTGGTTATCTTGCTGTTCCTCTAGCTGTTTTTTGCTTGTGCAACTTGCGGATTGTGCATCTTCGCTCTCGAATTGCCAGGAAATCATGCGGGTTGGTCTTCCTTGTGCCTGCCTGGTTGTGCCAGGCCACGGTTCCTTTACTCAATCAGGAAGTCCATGGCAGTTCCCCGGCTCAGTTCCTACTTCATGCGGAAGCTTCATCATGCCTTGCGGCTGGAAGGGCTGCTGCGGACCTTTGCCTTTGGCGCCTCCTTTTCATCCTGCTTTTGTTCATGGACTCTTCATTCCCATTTCATTATCAGCGTTGCTGTTCGCGGGTAAGTGTCGTCCAGTGTCTTGTATTGAGCTGGGGGCAGGTGCTTGGGTGATTTTGGGTGGTGGTGCAGGTTCCACGTCATCTCTGTTCGCGGCCCCTTCGCCTTCCAAGCACCCTTGGGTAGTCCTTGGGTGGTTGCCGCTCGCAGAGTTGCCGTGGATGCCTGTGTGTCCTGCTCAGGGCTTGTGGCTCAAGGCTCGTTGCTCGCCCTGGAATCACCGCCCACTTTGGCAAACAATAAAAACAAAAAGACCTTCAACAGGTCAATTGAAAAACACCATACCAAGAGTAAGTCAAAGAATTAACAGTGTGATAATAACAGACTAATGTCAACTAAGCAGACCACTCACAAAGATCCATTCTTTATTCCATCAGCAGTGATATTACTTCCAGATGCAGATTTGAAGCCTGATGTTAATGCATCTCCCACAACTGTTGGTATACAGCGATTAAGGACTGGAGAAGAGAAAAATGTTTGTTCGATTTAAGCTACTGCAAAAAACAAAAATTAGGAACTGAAAAGACCCTCTGATTTAATTGATGATACAGCTGTATATTAATAGATCCAAATTTACAGTGCTCTGATTGCAAAATGTAGTTTCTGACCCAGTGTTATCTATAATCATACAAAACAGCTCAGGATTAATAGTAACTAGGTAGCCAAAAAAAACTGTGATGCTGCTTTGGTGAGGGTGGGAAACAAAATAATTTCAAGAATTATCAACGGATCATGAGTTTAACAACAACAACCATTTTATTTTGCTATATATATATATATATATATATATATATATATATATATATATATATATATATATATATATTTATATATATATAGAATTTTAGGCAATAAATCTTGCAAATAGAATTCCATATGTGCTATTATTTTCACATGTGAAAAAAGCAATACGTCCAATCACCTTCGGGTACAGCATTCTTCATATGTGAAAATATAACCAATCACCGTCCAGAGAAGAATCGCTTAGCCAATCAGAGCGAAGCACTCAAATGGCCTCTGAGAAGCGTGGGCTTCAAATCAGCACCCGCTCAAAGTTTGTTTAAAAAACATGGCTTTGGCTTCCCATTTTGTTCCACTGGATTTACCATTAAATGATTTTCATTGGGATGCAATCGAACAAAAACAAGGGGGCGAACATTCAAGGAGGAACATTCAACATTTCTATAAACAGTGTAAGTCAACAGAGTGTGAATTTGTTGTTGCACAGGGCAAAGCGCTGCCATCATATTATTGAATCTGACAGTGATTAGGGACAAGCGAAAACATTTCACTTTTTGTACTTACAAATTCTCCCATATTTTTCAGTTATCCTAAATAGGAAGTGATATTTAAGCTTCTGTAGGCTCTTTGTCTATTTGTTGCTGTCCTGGAAACCAGACATGTTTTTTAATTACGCTCAGTCAAGTAGATCAGTCTTGAATTTTTTGCTGTTCTTCATGTAAGCTTATTGAATTGGGAAAACTAAAACTGATTTCAAGTATAGGTTTAATTCTCGTTATATATATAATAAACAAATTACAGCATAGAAAGTGCTTTGTATGGATTTTTATTCACTCGCTCCAAAACTTTGGAAAACTCACTCGTTCGCTGTGCTTACTCGTTCGTTTTCCCAAGTTTTGCAACTCGTGAATAAAAGTCTGTACGTCGCACTCTCTATGCTGTAATCTATATATATAATACAGCAAAAAAAGAAAAACTTAAATAATTAAGCAAAAAAACTACTCAGAACAGTAAAAACTAAACGAGCTGAGTAGTTAAAAAAATATTTTGCTTTAAATAGGTTGTAGGAAGAATAATAAAAGAAAAGAAAAAGAAAAAGAAAAAAAAGAATATAAACAAGTAGTAACAGTACCAGTTATTGACAGAACAAAATGTGTACATAATTATAACGTAACCTGGCCAAAATCATTCATCAAAGTGAACCCTACTATTTAAACAAATGTGATTGTGAAACTGTTTTGCACAAAGTTCCAGACAATATTTATACCTCCCCCGTGGAATGTCATGGGAAATCCAAGGGAGGGGAGGGAGAAGGGGCAGGCAACGCAGTCTCAAGAGGCCAAAGTTTTAAAAGAAAGAACAAAGCACTTCCAGGGGTCAGGGCTGTGGATATTTTCTGGAACATTTACACTGCGAAACAAATGAAAAATGACAAACCATCTGAACTCTTGAGGTAATACGGAGCACATCTTTTTTCTCTGATGAGATTTGTCAATTCCTGTTTGGTTTGAAGAACAATAAACATTAAAACAACAGTGACAAACCCACTGGAAAACAAAACAATAGAAACATATTAAAGTATTGTAGTAGGCCTTCTTTAAGTGTCAACCATGGATTATGCACCCTAGTTGTCTAGTGTCATGGTGATGACACACATGGAACAGCATTGGCTGTGACTGGTAAGATTGATTCAAAGCATTATATAATTGCATATATATGTATAAATAATTTATATATTATTATGTGGCAAACAGGAAATGGCAACCTGTAGTTTTCTCTCTGCCATGGATGCATTGCAATATGACAAATGAACAAAAACCATCTCCTGGTGGTTGCCAACTCGCCATTTCCATTATTGTTGATGGGATTACAATCACTTTATTCCTTTCCCCTACCTTAAAAAAACAATGAAAACTTAAGCAAATTGTGTACATAATTATGATTGAAAACCTGCAAATCCACAAGTAGGTCACTTATGACCCCAAAAACTTAACAGCTGGTCAAAACTTATAAATTGAACACATATTTAAATAAAATGACTAAAAATTTACCGACACTGATGGAGTAAACGTCTCAAAGTTAAGGTCATAATCACAAACAAGGTCTGATACATTCACATTGAACCCCAACGCATTCTGGTCTGGGCACTGCTTGGCACAACGCTGAAATGAAAGCATTTGCAAACTTTCTGATCAACCAAACCAATACTGGTCACACTTGAGCAAAATGGGAGAAATTGTCAAAATTTAAAACACAAGGCTAATTTTTCAAACTAAGACATTTTTCATGACCCATGCATGCAGGGAGTTGGTTTATGAAAGTTAAAGAACAAGTTTAGGATAAGTGTTTATTATGCAACAAATTATGAAATACTCCAAGCAAATGGTCACTCTGTTTAACAATAATTTCCAAGCAACCACCTCTATCAATCCCAATTATATAGAACTTTACTTTACTTTACTACTTACATGTAAACCACATTAACAAAAGGCTACAATTAGCCTAAACTTGAGCCTGCAAAATACAGTGTGTATCCCAATTTGACTGGAAACAAGAGAAAAAGAGAAGTCTTTCCTTCTTACATCGGATGCATGGCTCTAATCATGATGTTCGAGTCTATTAATTATTTTGCTTGTAGTGAATATCCATAGAACCCTATCAACAAATATCCTTTTTTTTAATTTTTTTAAATTTTAAACAATTTTTTAAACAAAAACTAGTGAGCAGCACACAGCAACAAGATTACAAATTAAACTACTTTTATACTAAACATTTTGTAAAAATCCCTGATGAAGTCTGTGTGATCAGACGAAACCAGTCGGATAATAAACAAAGTTGACAAGATCTGTTGCTGTGTGGTGCTCACTAGTTTTTGTTTAAAGAATTGTTTAAAAAATTGAATAAATTTAATTTTTTTTTAAATTGCCAAATTGCTTTACAGCTCAACCATTGATAACAATAATAGCACTAACTTGTAAATTCAAATGGTGTAGAGATGGTTCCTGAACGACAAAAAAATCTCAACACTTCGTATCACAGGGAACCCGAGATTAGGATGCGTTCTCCTAATGTATTCAAATGCAATTTAAAAATGCCACCTCTGTCAACCTTTACATTGGCTTATTTACTGTTCCACATATTAATAACACTTAAATTAATTATCAATAATTCATGACAATTATTATCAAGGGCTTTTTTTAATCATTCAAAACAGTTTATTTAGGGTGATCACAAACCTGTTTTGTTGGACAAGAGACTGCAAATAAACTGGTTGTAATTTGCGTGGCTACGCCGACACATTCTGTCAAGTCAAAAAATACCAGTTTTGGACGATCCCTGCAAGAAGAGCATTTATTTAATATGTTAAATTTTACAAATGTACATACAAGTAGTCACAATTATGTATCATTCACACAATCACATTAAAGAGACGCTTCTCTAATCACAAACTAAACACAATTTCCTTGCTCATAGATCACTGGTTATGGTTATAACCTGAGATGGTAAGAGAGAGCTCCAGACTGTTGACCACATACACCTTAAATTATTAATTCCAATATGGCAGCCAATTTATTATCATTAAACACGTCCACAATAAAAAAAGACGTTTGAAGTGAAAATGAGGCAAAAAGGACTAATTAACATATATATATAAAATAATAAATTAGTTGCCATTTTGGAATAAGATTTGTATTTCTTTGCATTTCTTTAAATTGCCATACCACAAATAACATTATTATAATGAAAACAAACAGAGATGTATGCAGTCAATGGTTAAAAAGCCCAGACCAGACCACAAACCAGTATATATCTTGAAATAACTGGTTGAGATCATGGCTGCTTGTTGCCGCTAGGTCAGTCAATCATGTCATTGCAGAAATTTTGCTCAAGTGAAAGAAACAAACAAACAAAACAAATTTGACTCACTTCACTATCTCATCAAAGCCACAAATATTCCCTGCAAAGGACAGAGAGAGAGAGGGATGAATTAAAAGTATACTTAAATGGCCAGTAACAATCATTGTTATTAGTCAGGGTTCCACGTAACATTTTAAGGCAGGGTGCCAACAAGGAATTCCAGTGGGTCAAATTCCCACTGCTTGACCACAAAACCATAATAAATATTCTATGAAATTGTTGAAATTGTTAGCATTGTACTTGTAACCACAGGTGAAAACAAATGCAATGATCTTATGAGGTAACTGGCATGCAAAACAAAAAAATATTGATAAGCTAGAGAAAAAATTATTACCATCAGAATCAACTGAATTCAGCAGTCTGTATGGGTTGCCTTTTATGAACGCTACAACAAAAAAATTAGAATAATAAGAATAAATATACCTATAAAACCAAACAATAGGCATCTACTGCATTTGCAAATGATTTGGCATAAAAAGAAATGATAACGTCAACTTTGCACAAGTGGCAAAAATATTAAACCACTGAAATGAAGGAAGATTGTTTTTTTCCTGTAGTCTGTGTGGATACCTGGCTAAGGCAATAGTTCATACTGTCTACTCACACAGTGATATATGACATGTAAAATGGAACTAATAGATCTAACAAATCAAAGCCAGGCTGAGAAATGACTTACCTACAATCCCCAAGGCAATCATACCCACAATATACAGAACAAACAGAATGCAACATATAATGTCTGTGCAGCTCCTAAAATATCAGGGAGAATAAAAGTTCAGAAAATTTAAATAGTTTTACCTTGTCAGCCACTTAGGACAATGAAAGTGATAAAAAAATCTGATTTTAATGAACAGCTTTACGTCCAGACATAAGCAATACATAAAATTTAGAACATTTGTTTAAAAAAATGACCAACACACACATGCAAGGAATTAATCAAGCCCGGATCTTATCAATTTTTCAAGTTGGTGGAGAAGAGCAAAAATCTAGATATTGTGGCATAAATCCCCAGCCCCTGGCCCTGAATGACAGCCCTTAACTATTTTTTTTTTCAAGTTTCTTGTGCTTGTATTAGACGCAACTTTGAACAACATGCATGGGAACTCAAAGTACAAATCTCAAGTGTCAAAGCTGATCAAAGTCTCACATAACAATAAACACAAGCTTTGCCCAGTTGTTTCAAAAGGGGCACATTCTGTGTAATTTAATGCTAACCTATAAACTGACTTTGCCAATTTTTGTTTTTGACTGTCTTCTCATTGCTGACAGATGTAAATAATAAAATTATTGTGATTGCTGGGAGCAAAAACTGCTTAATAGGGTTTTGAAGTTCAGAATTTGCAAGTTATTAGCTAATAGTTGCACGTACATGTAAGCAATTACAACACCTTGAACCAAACAACTGCTTTTGTTAATTTGTTTCTGAATTCTCTCTGATTGACTATATAATTTCAAGGCATTTAGAGGCACATAAGCCAATAGACATATACATGTAGAGCGGTTTTTAATGGAGTGTACCAAAACCAGTTAGCAGTTACTCTGAGTATTGCAGCAGACATAGGCAGCACAAATTATTGACCTAATCACAATTTGAAGCAATGCAATTATATGTAGGTGGCCGGTGCCAATGCAAACATAGGAACATACATGCATGCAAGCCATGATTGGTTTTGGTATTGCTTAGTGAGTGGTTGAGAAAGGTGCATATGTTTTGCAAACCGAACACAGAGTGCAGTAAAACAAATCTGAAGTCAATGTGAATTAGGTACTTTTGACAGTCAATAAATTGAAAATTATTGCCCTGTGCCACTAACTCTATGTAAATGGTAATACACCTAAAGCTGCACTGCACTTCAGAAATATTAGATGTGTACAGATCTCAAACATAAATAGTTCCTAAAAAAAACAAATACCATACAAAGTTAACTAATTAATGTTTTACCTGTTTTTTATTGGACCATTAAATGTTGGATCAAATGGCTTAGGTTTCCCTGGAAAAGAGCAAATTTTTGTTCATCAGTTTTTACAATGTATATTGAGTTCAAAAAAAGTCAGAACATGTATTTCTAGGATTCAAATTGTTTGACACTGAAAACCACCCTCAGTTATAAACAATACAAGAGCAATATCTCCCTTTGAAAGCAATTCAAAATGAGCATGAAGATTACTAATATTGGCAACATTTATGTTGATAAGTGAGGTCACTTGATCAGGATAGCGACGAGGCAGTAAATGGGTAGCAGATCGTGAAGTATCCTTGGTCTACAATATAGTTCCACTTAAGTTAAGTCTACTAGTTAATGTGCAGGGTTCTCCTTTTTGGCAGTTGGCCGGCGAATAATTCCGCCACCTGTGAACAGCTCAAACATCGGCAGCTGCACACCAAAGAATCACTGTTGTTCAGTAATAATTTTCACTTGCGCACCCATAATCTCCACCTGCTTTGCTGAAGTCAACTGCAACTGCATTTGAAAAGGAGAACCCTGAATGAGTATATCGCAGCCCTGTCAAAATATTTTTAGTAGTGGACAGCAACTGTCAGCTACTTTTACTTGCTAGAGAACTCACAATGAAGTCCAAGTGTGAAGTTACATGTAAAGGGGCTAATTAATTAGACTCTAGACAAGAAATTTGCCTGCTGCTAGCACATTTTGACAGGGCTGATATTGGAAAAAAGACAGGATTTGATTAACCTTAAGTATTTACCACCAATGAATTTCCCTGGAATACAGCCTATGAGATACACATCACCTGGTTGTTCCAAGTGGTCAGTCATAAGCAGTGTCAAAAGCAGTGTCAAGAGGTTTATATTTCTCACAAACGCTAATATTTTTCAGGGAACAACCCCAATATCAATGATTATCCAATATTTATTATCAAGGTAAGCCTAACCTTAATATTATTTTTGGAAGCAATTTCAGAATACCCGTCTACTTTTGAGACCTTTTGTCAAAGGCTTTTGAAGAACGAAGCATATTTCAATGGATGCCATTGTTTAAATTCAATGGTATGCAAATTAAGTGAACAGGTATTCTGAAATCTAGCAAATTTTTGTTATTGTCTTGAATGGGAACATGGTTTGAAGAGGCCCTGCCAGGGGAAGGTCCCATGTCACTTGTCTGAATTTTAAATCTCAGGTGTTGGTGTTTTAATCGCTAATTCTCAGCCTTGATGCCTCTGTCGGAATTTTGCCGGGAATGATGTCACCTGTCAGGATTTCATTTCCTGTGCTGTTGCTACTTTTTGGACCATGTTGCTTGTCGGAATTTACCCTGGCAGGGCCTCTTTGAAGCTCCCACTACAGTGTATGTGCATGAAATTTAATTTGTATCTTATGTTTGACAGTGATCAATCAGGGGCACCCAACGACAAGTTTCGGTAGATATCTGTTCGGTGGGGGAAGTTCGCCTAAGGCTTTCGGTGTCGATTTAAGAGTACACTCGGATTTTCGTAAGTAAAACGTGGCCTAAAAGATTCGTAATGTGGAAATCATAACCCCTGAGGTTTTCGGAAAGGTTTTTATTGCTGTTTTGGCAGTAAACAACGTCAGCTAGCATTTTCGGAAAGAAAAAAAGGTTCCCTAGAAAGTTAACTTCAACTAGTATCTTCTCAAAGAAAGATTTTGTTCCCTAAAACTTTCGGGCAATTAACATTTCAGCTAGGGAATCCGAAAAGATCAAAGTTTTCTAGCTAACCAAAACATCACTTTAAACAGACTTCAGACACCATAATGTACTTAAAAATGCCTTTACACAGCTTTTGGCTGCTTTGGCTCGTTGGGTGCCCCTGATCAATCTTGCTTCCTTTTTTAAACCTTATTTTCAAGCAGAAACAAAAACTATGGGCATCTCGGATTTCCTTTCTGGGGCACTGAAAACCTTCTTGAGCAAACAGTGACGACATCTGAGTCCCAACAAGGAAGTTTCTTTATTATGCGTGTCGTATTTCACAGCTCAAAAATCGGAATTAATCACTTGTGCCTTGAGGCAAAATTAAAACTGCTACGAAACATCAAATGCGACCCAACCAAACCTTCCAACCGAATGCTTAAGCGATATTACTCTTAATTAGTCTATTTACTTAAGGACATTCAATATGACGGGGCTTCGACACAACTCTAGGTAAACTTCGACGTCAGCTGAAAGCACTAGCTAGCAGGTATGTGTACGCGCAAGTCTTGTATCTGTCTTGCACTACCAGCGATACCGCCTTTCAGCTTCATACAGAATGCACAACACATTTCCCACTGAACAGCCAACTCAAAATGCTGGGGAAGTGTATAAACCACAACAAGCGGTTTACTAAACGTGAGCTAGCTTACCCCATTTCCCACCACCATTTTTGCCGCCTTTTCCGTCACTCATCTCCACATTATCGTTCCGTCCATCGTCGCTGCCTTTCCAGCAACAGCCCATCACTGGATGAAATTTTCCTGTACGTCTAGTGCAGGAGTGTTAGCTATTTTCAAAGGTTTATAGCTACACACGATGATAACAAAAGTACTTGTTGTGCATCATACTTGCTGTGGGATTGTAAGCAGAAGTGCCATTCGCACGTAAAGTATTTCCAATTACCCATTGGATGATTTTAGGTCACGTGTTCAGGTGATAGCCTTTGTGAACGGGAAGTGTTTATGGGATTACGATCGGTTGCTACTAGTAACACGCTTCAATGACGAGCAAGACAAATAACAAGTCACGGTTTTTAAGCAAGAAAAATACCTTAAGTCGTCATTTGTCGTCAAAATAGATCATTAAAATCCATGGAAATTTTCATGTTCAACCCACACATTCAAACTGTAGTCGATGATGTCATTACCCAATGAGAAGTCGAGCAATTTTTTTTCGCCCTTGTATACGGATTCAAAATGTTCAAGATCGATAGATAAGCACGCAACTGAAGCAGTGCTTTGCTGTGATGGCTGAGCAGAAAAGCCATCTCAAGTGTAAAAAAAAGGCCCTGGGTGGAAAACGGTCAAGATATATAAAAATATAATGAATTACAAATGCGGGTGGAAAACGGTCAAGATATATAAAAATATAATGAATTACAAATGCGGAACTTAAAATTTGCCCGGGAGATCATTACAGTTAAGTATAGACCCTTTTCATAATGGCGCCCGACAAATTATTCTTTTATTTTTATGATAATGAGCCCTACTAGCCTCGTCAGCATGTGCAAAATTCAATAGAATTTTTTCATTAAAGTGAGGTTAGTAGGGCTAATTAACACATATACAAAAGAATAATTAAAATCGTCCGCCATTATGAAAAAGGTCTATAACTTATGCACTTGCGGCGAAAAAAAAGCATGAAAAAATTCAAACTTGAAACGAACGAATGATGAAGCACTCTACCAACTGAGCCACAAGCCAAATGGTAGCTGGTTTATTATTTAACCTCGGCATATAACTGTTGATGACACTGTGTTGTCAATACGAACTGAAAAAAGAAGATTAAAACGCACGACTGACAAGACCCCACAAGCTTTTTAGCTTTAATTCTTATCGTGTATAAATAAAGATTCTGTTCTGTTCTGTACGGTGGCCCATAAGGGTCATGCTGGTGTTGTTTATTTTTCGCAAGTCGAAAATTTCCTATCTCGACTTATAACGCGAGATCTCGTCTTATAATGCGAGATCTCGACTTATAATGCGAGATCTTGTCTTAATCTTTAATCTTATAACGAGTCTTATAGTCTTATAACGAGATCTCGAACTACAACGCGAGAACTCTATTTATAATGCGAGATCCCAACTTGTAATGCGAGATCTCGTCTTGTAATGTGAGATCTCGACTTATAATAATGCGAGATCCCGTCTTATAATGCGATATCTCGACTTACAATGCGAGATATGGCCTTATAATGCGAGATCTCGTCTTACAATGGGATATCTCGACTTATAATGCGACATCTCGTCTTACAAGCAAGATCCAGATCTCGGCTTATAATGCGAGGTCTCGACTTATAATGCGAGATCTCGACTTATAACGCGAGATCTCGACTTATAATGCGAGATCTCGACATATAATGAGAGATCGTATCTTTTAATGCGAGATCTTGATTTAATAACTCGAGATCTCTACTTATAATGCAAGATAACACAAAATCTCGACTTATAACGCACGATTTTGACTTATAAGCAAGATAAGTGGAGATCGCTACTTATAACACGAGATCTCGCGTTATAACTGACACGAGATTTCCACTAACCTCATATTACGTCACATTGCTAAAGCACTTCAGTTCATTGTTTTGCATGTCGTTAGCTGCGATGAACGTTCATAAGGGCATTTGCTTCACAAGAGAAAGGCTAATTATGTTAACCATTCTCTTGGTGTTGGTTTGTTCTCAATTCAAAACAGCTTTTGGAGTACTGCCGTGTTATATTCCAGTGCTAGGAGTGGCGAATCATGACAGGGGTTCATTGATAGAACAGTATTTTACACTCTGGTTAAATTACATGGAAATAATATCTTGTCTACTTTTAACCCATGGTATTAGTATCAGCCTTAGTCAGTTAAAAAGAGTTCTACGGAAGAAAAGTCTCCAAGAAGATGAAATCACAGCGATCCAGCATAAGTAGTTTTTCGCCGTGGGAAGGGAGCTCTGGACAGGAAGCTGAAGTCTATTAGGATACCGTTTGATGCATCAACGGCTGAGAAATAACTATGGTCTAGTAGTGGATAGAGAAACAGTTAAAAAAGTTCTAAAAACACTAGATCCTGATATATTAAATCCCAAATTCAACTACCATTCCAGTAGTTCTTTTTATTACTTTTTTTCATTGTTAACCAGAATGCTAAGATTGAAAGTTTACTTCTTTCATATTTACCGTGGCGGCCATCTTGAAATTTACAGAGAATCAGACTAATTTGTTTGAATTTAAAAAGTTTGTTTGTGGAAAATGAGCGCACTGACAATGAATAAATGTTCACTATATGTTTACCTTGTTGCCGTTATCTTGAAAACTTATCTGAATTATATAGGGATAAAAAAGTTGCTAAAACCTTACATTTTGCTATCTTCAAACACACTGAAAATGCTTCTTCAAATGCCTGTCATTCAACAAGAACTGAAGCGATGATGTATCATCGGGCAGCACTGAAGACTCAAGTAGGCTTCAAATACACAGGATGCAAGGTTCACAAAATATCACACTGTGTTCATTTTTAACTTTTCTGAAGTTTCTCGAATATATTTATTTTAAAGGTTGATAGGTCTGACATTAACTCACCCTTCATCATGATCCCTTAAAGCAAGATGGAAAATAAGCAAATGCCATCATAATAATCGTAACTATGGGATAAGTCCTTTAAGGCTAAATCTGTGTGACTCGTTGTGCCTCAGTATGGTCTCGTCCACCCCCTTTGGCTCTTACTAATCTCACTTTTTACAGTTCATTCTGTGCTCGGGAACCAAAACGTGGTATGTAATATGGTATGTATAATGGGGGTTCACCAACAAAATTGTCTTTCGCTTTGGGAGTGGGTGTTTCAGATGTTCTGAAAAATCATATTTTATCCGCGGGGAGCCAATTAATCTCCTATTTTCTTTTACCTACTTACTCCCAATGTTGATTATCTTTACGCAAAGTTCACTGAAGTGACAGGGAAAAGCGTTGATAAATTAACTGCGGTATTTTCTAATCTGCGCATCCAGTAATCATTACTAGCTTATGATTTAGCTGCCTAGGTGTATATAAATTTTAAACGGCGAATTAATTACTACTAAATAATAAAGCCTCACGAGAAGAAATGTACGTAGCTCAAGAATATTGCTCTTTGGCGAGATTTTCACGTTTCACTGAAAGGATTTTTGAGCATGTTTAGCATGTTGTGCGAAGTAGGCCTACTTTAGGTCGCGGGGGATACATGGCCATGAATCTATTCATAAGGCAAAAATATTGGTAGGGATATTACTTTGAAAGACATTATATTATCAACGTAATAATGGAAGGATTGTCTTTAATGGACCGCGCTTTGTGGCAATGTTGTTGTTGTTGTTGTTATTTTTGTGTCCAAGTTTTCTACTCGGGGGTCTCAGGACTGAAGGACACAAAGATACTTAACTTTACCACTCATTGATAAGTCAAAACCCCAACTCTCTTATGTCATATGTCTCCGACCTCGTTATTTCAAGGTTCATTAAAAGTTATAAGCTTTTAACGTCGCGCAGGACACTTGCCTATGAATAACTGAGCAGGTTTTTCGTTTTCAGGTTCAAATCTCTGAATTCTGAGGGTCGATTTCTATTAGATCGTTGCGGATGTTATTTCGACGAATTTTGATAACAAGTGTCGGCATCTCCCCCGTGTTTACTGGACTCTAAGTCATCATCTTCAGCTGTACGAACGGGATCAACGTTAACGCTGTTGTTTGCCTGCAAAGTCTCTCCGGTGGTATCAGTAAAAGTTCTATCAGAATCCAAACGGAAAACATTGTCATTTATCGAGTGGTCAGGTTTACAATGAATGGGGTAGTTCAGTCAAAGTATAATAAAAAAAGCAGCCTCTAGCATAATTACACGATAACACATAGTTCAGTGGAAACGCGCACGTGTAACACCAATTTTTATATCTGGAGACAGACGGCAATGTGCGAACTACCGCCCCATTTCTATTTTACCAGCAGTGAGTAAAGCATTTGAAAAGGAGGTTTTTCGCCAGGTATATGATTACCTGACTGAAAACTGCTTGTTGTCCAAATTTCAATCTGGATTCCGTCCGAAGCACTCCACGGTAACAGCTCTCATCCAAATGTGTGATGAATGGCTTGAAAATATGGACAATGGGAAATTGAATGGCGTCATTTTTCTTGATATTAAAAAGGCATTTGATTCAATAAATCATGACATTCTTTTAAATAAGATGAAGAAACATTTTGGTATCTTTAGCATAGAACTGAAGTGGTTCGAATCTTATTTGACAAATAGAAAACAGCAATGCAGTATTAATGAACAACTCTCATCCAAGAAAACAATCACCTGTGGTGTGCCTCAGGGCTCAATCCTGGGTCCATTGTTGTTCTTATTATATATTAACGACCTGCCTGACTGTTTAAGATCAACTACTCGATGTATGTATGCAGATGATACCCAAATCTTCTCATCCTCTTACGATGCCAACGAACTTGTCTTTAAACTAAATTCTGACCTTGCTCATGTCCGCAACTGGCTCATAGAAAATAAACTTCAAATGCACCCCTCTAAGTCCAAATTGATGTTTATTGGCTCCTCATATAATTTTGAACAATAAGAATACCGAACAACCAATTGTAGTAAATAATATACCCATAACTCGAACTGATACACATAAATGCCTAGGGGTTCAGATAGATGAAAGACTTAGTTGGGATAGTCATATTGACGTGATTTGTTAGAAGGCCAGTGCGGGCATTGGAGCGATGAGGCGTATCAAGCCCTTTGTTCCTGTAAATACGCTTGAAAAGGTTTATAAGAGCCTAGTACAGCCTTATTTTGAATATTGTTCCCCTCTTTGGAACAACTGTGGCAAATTACTAAAAGATAAGTTACAAAGATTTCAATCTCGTGCTGCTAGAGTTCTTACTGGTGCCAGTTATGATATTCGTTCCGCTGAAATAATCGAGACCCTCTCTTGGGACACACTTGATGTGAGGCGGCTCCGTGCCAAATCAACTTTGATGTTTAAAATACAAAATGACGACACTGCGCCCGACCTCAGGAGCTCTTTTGGTAGAAGGAATGTTGATCAGACTAATTACCATCTTAGAAATAGTGCTACAGATCTGACACTTCCTAAACCGAAGAGAGAGTTTCTAAAAAGAAGTTTCAAATACAGCGGCGCGATGCTTTGGAACCAACTCCCAAATGAAGCAAAACTAGCGGAATCGATATATTCATTTAATAGATATATCAAAACGTAAGTGGGTCATGTCATGCTATATAGTCTTGTGTTAGTTATGTCCTAGCTATCCTAAGACTTTTTAATATTTAGTTTATAACTGTTAGTTTTCGTTCTTAGCTGAATTTTCGTAGTTTTAGATTTATCATATTATTAATCTCGTATTATTAGCTTTAGTTTCAGTTTTATGTCGTATAAACACGCCCTCCATGGGAACCAGTTGAGTGTTGTTGGGGCTAGCGTGTTTCTTGATTTAAATAAAGTATACCTATCTACCTACCTACCTAGTTTCTAGTATACATCGTAGGTATCTTCCTGATTTTCCATAAAGTATATTTCCAAGAAAATGGGTGGCAGTTGGTTGCCTTATAGACTTAAATCCGATATTAGCCTTAATTGATTATGCTTACTCAATTTTGCCTTGGAAATGGCAAAATGACAATTCGCTCCACACTCGGTACTTAGTAAGAGTACCTATTACTCAACATTGTCTATTATTTTTGTTTTCTAATCATGATCCGAAGCTAATCAAGGTTGATCCGATTCGAAGACCAGGAAGCTTTGTTCGAAACTCTCTGGTTCTACCTCTTGAATTAAGTCTTGAAGGAGGCATATTCGGAACAACTGTGAAATGCCGTGACTGCCATTTTCAGAGCCGTTAAAAAGTCATGACGAGGTATATTTCTTATGTGCCGTGTTATCAAAAAGATGCTAGAAGACAATTTAACTTATCTGAGTTCTGTTGGCATGGATCCCCAGTTAGTAACGGAAAATTTGAAGGGGGTTTATCTTTCGAAGCTTTAGTGGTATTAGCGCGTACCTTTGTCAAACAGATAAACTGCTATTTTGTGTCCATTTGGTCTGCAGAAAATCTGCTAGTTAAGTCAGGTGACACGTCACGGCTCAAAATGGAAAACGCAAAATGGAAACACTTTTTTGCATGATTTTAAGGCTCTCAGGAATATCATTTCCGTGCTTGGAAAAGAACAGACGTGAGAAAAAGATCTACTTG